>CM057161.1:0-103661 GCA_029962745.1 Echinometra lucunter | reverse complement strand
ATTGCGCTTCGTAGCAGCTCCCCAAAAGAGACTTTAATTGTGTCGGGCTATACAGGTTTGGTAATATACATGGTGTACAAAACTAATTTAAAAAACAACAGAATTGGTAAAGAATTGTACATTAAGTTATAAATATGATATAATCGATTCTCGGTGTCAAACCAAGATGGTGAAATTATTTCTTGATTGTGTATAAAATGTTACCCAAAGTGTACCGTACAACTGATACCGTCCTGTAACTTGCTTGGGGCACTCTTTTTCTGACTGTTCTTATAATCTGCACTTTGGCTTTGTTCAGGGTGGGTTTCCAGTATCTCACACAATTAGTGGCGAGTGGCCAGGTGGACGATTCGGATTTGCCATGATAACCATTGGTGATATCAACAGAGATGGGTATACAGTATCTATCATCGCCAGCTACTTTCTATTAAACCTATGTTTTAGGTCTCAACGTCAAGGTCAAGGTCAAGTAGAAATATGAATGCAAGTGATGCTCGAGAATAAGTTCATTATGCAATCTATTCACACTCAAGTTTATTGCTGTGTGAATTCTATGGAAAAGTTTATTGCTGTGTGCATTCTATGGAGAAATGAGCTAAGTAAAATAGGAATCCTGGTAGAATGCAATCCCAATGACCTCAGCGACAGCACAACGAAACGAAACTCTGGGCACAAAGCGTACGAGAGCATGAATACACGCGCACTTCCATCGTAGGACAATATACTTGATTCCACTTCACAACCCTTTTTTAGTTTCCTTTGTGTTAAAGAGTGAGGTCCGAAAATGAATAACACACGACTGAATTAGGAATGACTGTATGATATCAGCTGAAAGATTTTCATATACCCTAACAGGTCCAAAATGAGATAGCAAACTTATAGGCCTATCTCTTGGTATGGGACAAAATGAATGATGACGACGAGTTCAAAATTTTAATCACATCTCAACAAAAACAGTAGACTGAAAATTAAACATAAATCTAGTGTTCAGTTAAGGTCTAGTGGTAATGTCCACGTCAGCTCTTGGTCGGGTGGGACTTACTGTGATGGGACCCTGGTTCGAACCTGAGCCACATCTTTCGGATGATGAGGTCTCAGACCTAAATAATTATGCTATAGATTCATACATGTCTGTAAAAGCCCAATTATACACACAAACACACAAACACACAAACGCACAAATACACCCACACCCCCACACCCGCCCACACAATAAAATGCATATATTTTGTTGCTTGTTCTTTCAGGATATTATGGTGACCCAGAAGTACGCTCGATAACAGGTCATGTGCGACGCGAATTTCGCGACCTAGTCGCGAAATTCGCGAATAGGGTCACCAATTTCGTGATCCATGACCGTGAAATTCATGTCCCGGGACCCGAAATTCGTGACCCGAGACGCGAACGTTGCGACGAGGGTTGCAAAATTCACGCCCTGTAGTCGCGAAATTCGTGACTTTGGGTCGTGAATCTCATGACTTTGGGTTGCGAAGTTTGCGACTTAGGTCGCATATTTGACGACCTACGTCGTGAATTTTTTGTACATGGCTGAGCGGGACCGTATGAACCGGAAGAAGATATTGAGCGGAAGAAAATGACCCATTTTCGCGTCGTTGACGTTGTCATCTTAACTCTGCCGTATATCAAAAGATATCGAAGAAGAAGAAGATCTTCAAGAAGTCAGACTTCCATCATCGTCAACAACGGCCATGTGTTGATAGCTGACACAAAGTCACGCACGTGGACCACAGACGTGCACGTGCGCATCGTACACATAATATGTTGATCTGATCACATCCTTCGCACTCGCACCGCTCAGCCATGTTACAAAAATTCACACGTCTTAGGTCGTGAATATGCAACCTAAGTCGCGAAGTTCGCAACCCATAGTCATGAAATTCACCACCAAAAGTCACGAATTTCGCGACTACAGGGCAATGAACTTTGCAACCCTTTGTCGCAAAGTTCGCTTCTCGGGTCACGAATTTCGGGTCCCAGGTCATGAATTTCACATCATAGGTCACGAAATTGGTTGACCCAATCGAGAATTTCGCGACTAGGTCGCGAAATTCGCGTCGCACATGACCTGTTTATCGAGCGTACTTCAGGGCCACCATAGGATATACATGTATACTCCTTCCCTTGGAACATTATATCTCTTATTCTCAGCACCACATTTCGTTTTCAACAGATCTGGCAGTTTCAGCACCATATTTGGAGAGGAAAGAAAGAAGGTCGAGTTAGTATCTTCTTAAGCACTGGATCGCGTGGTTTATCGTCTACTCATTCTCAGGTATGTATGAAATGATGGTTCTTATTTCATCGGCAGCATATACGTAATTTCAGAGTTTACAGGTTATTTTTCACACGCCCTTCCTCATCATATCCCATACTTCAATTTTCGAGCAACAACTTTGAATTTGAGGACAACTTTGGACATGTGGAGAGACATAATTATGGCAGTATTGGCCACAGTTTACTATCATACAACATATAGCGTAACGTATGTTTCTATACGAAGTTGTGCACAAATGAAGTTGGAGTTGGTCAAATTTTGTGCATTGATGTCTCAGGTTTGTGGATGTCGCAGCCACACCACTGATTACGAGTATTATGAAACAGAGTCATACGATTAAACAGACAACCTCGATAGATTACAATTTCAATGTTATTCCCATATTGATTGGTCGTTTATGTCTGTGTTGAGCATTTGTGTTTGTTCGTTTCGAGGGCATTCCTTCATTCCTCAACCTGAAATTGGAAAATAAGTAATACTGTGTGCAATTTGATTGCTTTTTATGATTAACCGTTTGGTTATGTACAGTATCTGGTAAAAATTAACAGGCTTTCTACTATTTTGAGAACATTCTGAGAAACTCTGTCGTGAATGCCGTTCGTGTTTTGTGGCCAATAGTTGCAGCCTATTGAGATAGAGGCTATACAAATTATATTCGATTTCACGCGAACGCTTAAAGTTGTTTCTTTTTGTTTGCATTTTCTCTTCATAATCGATCTTATAGCATATCACCCCGTCTCAGTTGGTATGAGGATAAAATCTTTTGGATTTTCTCTGGCTGGTGGTTTAGATATGGATAACAATACTTATCCAGGTAAATCATTCAATTTGTCAGTATCGTCACATTATCAACCATATCCGGTTCATAGTTATCAAGTTAATAGTAGCAACTGACCAAGCCATTATAGTCTAAAACACAGGAACCGTAGGAAATAAACTTTTTATTTCATCAGAATGTTTATGGTAACCGTGGTACTCTGTATTTACCTTTTATAACCACAGATAGTTCTTATGGATTATAAGCTTCAGTGTATTCCTAAATGAAAATTTAAAAAGATAGATAGAATAGCAGAATAAAAATGATTTCAAGTGAGTCTCTCTAGCGTGAAGAATTCTTGGTTGCGATTCTCCCAAAGCACGTAATAGCTGTATCTCTTGTATCTATGAAAGTGTACGACAGAAATATTTTCTTATATTGATTTGTCCATCAGACTTGGTGGTAGGCTCCTATCTGTCAGCAACGCTGTGCTTTTCAGAGGTAAATGTTTCAAAATTCAAATTCAGTTTGTTTCGGTGGTGTTGGACTTTTTCTTACTTCATAAGGTATAAGATGATAGACTAGACAAATACCTTTTCCATAAAAATCGAGAAACTCAAGAATAGACAACCCAGAATAAAAAAGTGTAAACTTTATAGCAAACCGCACTTCCCCTGTTCTTCCTTAATACTGGAAAACGCATTTTGATTCAATTCAGTATTCAATTCTTTAATTTAATTCTCAATAAAACATAGACATGATTTTTTTTTTTCACTTCAATAAAACATTTATTTTTCTTCCAATTTCACTTGAGTTTACAATCATTTCTTCTTCTTTTTTTTTTGTTTGAGTACATTTTATACATAGTAACAACATAATATATTCAATGACATAATAGGAAGAAGGCGAGGTCCCTAAAAGCAAGTGCTTGTGGCGGGCTCGCCTGAACACTTAGAACAATAATTACCGTATACATGTATAGGAGAGCGGAGGGGAGAGCTTGTTAGAGTAAAGAGAAAGAAGAAACAAGTAGTAGAAGAAGACTGCAACAGTATCGCTTGAAATTCGTAGCATGCATGTAGCATGATGACTATGGCAAGATTATGGTGTACAGTACGGTTTACAGTATACATTTACTGTTTTCAGGAAAACAAACAATGGTGATAGGGTTCAGTCCCAGCCAGCAGTTATCAAATTGCTATAAATAATTATTTAACCGAGAGTAATCATTAGTGCGTATTATTTACAATTCGGTACATATCCAACAAGTCACAAAACGATTCGAGGAAACTAGTCACGTATCATCTAAAAATTTTGAACATCATATTTAATTTGACAGAGGAAATATCTTTAATATTTTATCATTTCTGATTTTTTATTTTTTTTCTTCAAATTCTTATTTACCGTGGTTGTTTTTTTTTAAGTTCCAAAGTCAAACATATTTACGAGCGTAGATGATTTATCGGCTGGGTGGGACTGAGCCCAATTCATGAATTGTAATTAGATATCAGACATTTCTTGAGCTTCCAAGTGAAGCTTGCAAGAGACAAAGATTTTCTCATAGTTTCAGATAAGTCATTCCAGAATTTTGGACCGATAAAACGGACGTTATGTTGAAAAATAAGCTTACGGGTGTTTGGGGATATAAATGTTCTCAGTAGATCTAGTGTCATACTTATGGATATCTGAAACACGTTGGAAAAGTTCGTAGAACTGAAATGGTAGTTGTGAGTTTAGACATTTATGCAAAAAGGTACACTGTTGAAGATTATTCATATCTTGAATGCGAAGTAACTTACGAGATTTGAATAAAGGGTCACTACTAGATACAAAACATAGTATTATACTACCACCCCCCCCCCCACAGATTTATGAGAATGAGGGGTCAACAAAAAGAGCAAATAGCCTATAGTACGTTGACCCAAAATTAACAAAACATACGTTATACATAATCAAACCTATCATAACCAAAAACACACATAAAAGAAACCACCAAAAACACTTAAAGTAAAAAAAAAAAAAAAGAATCAAAACTTATATATATTTTTTTTCATTTTTATCTATTTGTTTGGTGAAACCATCCTGCTTTGATTATTATTAATATTTGTTTTCAGTGTTTTTTTAAAAGGATTAAAGAAATTCTCATACATAATGAATTGAATGTTCGTACAAACAAAGAGTACATACATGACAAAAGAATAAGATGTATTAGTTAACATAATATCAAATAAAATACTTAACGTATTACTTGCCATTTCCTGTTATGGAGATCGAGGCGATTTTTCTTAAAAGCAATAATTCAGTCCAAAGTTTCTAAATGTTTAAGAGTTCGTGAAAAGGAATGAAATAGTGGAGTAATGTTTTGAATATTTACTAGTAAATATGAAATATCTAGCAAACATGATTACTGTATTATGAAAATGAAAAAAAATCGTAATGAGATAAATCTCTGCATCGGAGAATAAAACATTGCGTGTATCTTTTCTTTTAAACCAATTCAGTATATCTGTTCAGAGAGAAATTTCTTTTCACAATTTAGAAATAAATGAGATAACGTCTGTGCTTTTGAAAAAAGGTACATGTTGGGAGGTACTTCACCTATTTTAAGAAGAAATTTTGAGTTGCAATATCCTATGAATAAGATTGAATGGGAAATTCCTCATTCTATTATCTATAGAAGATTTATAAAGAAACGTAAAACGTGAATTCCAAATCAATGAATCGTTTAAATCACTTTGTAAATCGCTTTTCCATTTATCCTGTTGATCTGCTTCTGAGGTTTTCAGTGAAAATTCAGTGAACATGATCAACGCTTCCATATATTTAATGTAGTCTCACTTTCTTCAAATTTTGATTTAAAATTGAGGTCGTAAAAACTCAGATCACCATTCCGAGGTATTTTGATACGTTGGTACGTAAAATTATCTGAAGGCTAGATAAATGGAATGCCTTGACATATGGTTTCATTACAATTTTCCAGTTTAATCATATCACATTTTTCAAAATTAATTTTCAAACCAGATACTTCTCTGAAGTCATTCAATGCTTTGACACATTTACCTGTTTACGAATATTTAATTCATCGGGTTTAAGAATAATAACCGTGTCATCGGCATATTGACTAATCTTTACCATCTCATTTAATATCCTTAACCAATGATTTTTTTTCGTTTTGTCTGACAACTCAGTACTTCAACAGCAACGATAAACAGATATGGAGACAAATGGCATCCCTGTATCACTCCACGTTTTATCACAAATGCACCTGATGAATAACCATTATTGATGACTCGTCCTTGTATCTTTGTGTAAAGTAATTTCACCCATTTGATATAGCACTCATCAAATCCAAATGCATAAAGAGAATTATCTATAAAATTCTAGTCAATCATAATTATGAAAAGCCTTTTCAAAGTCAATACTCGAGGCTAAACTATGAATATTTGCTGCTTTGCAAATATTTTGTATACCATGAATACTAATACATTCTCTCAAATGAAACGACATTCAATAAAACCATCATTACCAGGGACATATATAGCGGGGCGGGGGGGGGGGGAGGGGTATAGGGATGCATCCCTCACTTTTTGAAGTAGATGTACGTGTATATATGAATCAATGGGGAAATCATCCCCCCCCCCCCCCCGGGTAAGAGGACCTGTCTTCGCTAATGATCATTACCTATCAAAGACCCCAAATCTTTCTTAATTCGCAATGAGGGAAGTTTGGCTAAAATCTTGTAATCGCTGTTTAGAAGCGATATCGTTCGCCATTTTTTTAGAAGTATTAAATCTTTAGCCCTTTTTGGGTAATAAAGTAATGATACTTGTGCGCATAGACAAAGGAAGTATTTTTTTTTAAGCAAGGAAATTAATACAGAATTTTGTATTCGTTTCACCTTCTGAAACGCATTTAACTTAAGTTCGTATACAATAACACCTCGAACAATATCTTCATGTAAATTTTCAAGCATTCTTATTTATGAACAAAACACTTGAACGAAACCCGCGTTGCGTTGTGTAATATAAATTTCTCATCAGCGACAGAAACAAGCACATACTTCATTCTTTATCATGTATAACTGAAGGGGTTTCCTTTATGTAATAAAATTCAAAGAATGAAATTATTTTTCACCTCTGGTATTTTCGTATATACACGATGTTGTGAAAGAAATCTCTTTTTTTTTGGTTTCCACTCAAGGTCTCGTCCTGTAGTTGAGCTGAATGTCACTTTGGCGTTGAATGGAAGTGAAGGAATTGATCTAGATGATCGTAATTTTCTCTTGGCAGACGGATCGAGAGTACCGAGGTAATAAGTTATAGAAGTATGCAAATATCTCAGGCCTTCCCTATAAGACATAACCAGAACTCAACATTTACCGATCGATGTTATATTACTTAGCTTTGATTAAAACCGTTCTTTGTTATTTAATATAATCCTCTTGAATTTATTTCATTATTCACTTGTAGCTTCCGTCTTTCTCTCTGCATTCTGTTCGCTGGAGAGGCCGTACCCCAACATCTGAGTAAGTTGATAAAACTTCTCTGCTTTCTTCATCTTCATCGTAATCTTATATTCTTTAGCAAGGCATCTTATCCTCTCGACTGATTAGTGTAAAGGCATCTTATCCTCTCAACTGTTTAGTGTAAAGATATCTTATCCTCTCAACTGATTGGTGTAAAGGGATCTTATCATCTCAACTAATTAGTGTAAAGGCATCTTATCCTCTCAACTGATTGGTGTAAAGGTATCCTATCCTCTCAACTGATTACACACTTAGAAAAAAAGGGTTCAAGTTTGCACCCTGAATGCAACACTGGTTGGGTGCGATCTTGCACCCTACATGAAAAAGGTGCAAAATGCCCCTTTTTGTTCTTGTTTGCACCCGGGAATGCCAGTTTACATCCTAAAGGTGCAACTTTGCACCTTTAAAGGGAGTACCCAATACTGAAACAATGTTAGTTCATTTAAAAGAGCATAATTTCATAAGAAGAAAATCATCTACCTAAAGTTTTTAAAAAAGTCGTGTTGCCTAGGAAACCCCAAATGTGGTAAGATTTCAGGATATTTTTGACACCTCAGCTGTGACCCAGTTTCAACTGGGTACCAACTTTGACGTCAAAATGACGTCAAAATGGGTACCATATCGCGCAATTCTAGCAAAATGCTCGCAGGGTATAATACATATTGCACAGTCTAGCGCGCAGCACAACTGCAGTGCGCGAAGCTGGGTACCCACTTTGACGTCATACCTCATACTCAAATTTTTAGATCATGTAAATCATGTAAATGAAAAAGGTGCAAAAATGCACCTTTTTGTTCTTGTTTGCACCCGGATATGCCCGTATGCACACCTAAAAGGTGCAACTTTGCACCTTTAAGGGTGCAGAAATTTTTGCATTCAAAAGGGTGCAAATTTGCACCTTTTCCTAAAGGGTGCAAAATGTAGCTAACTGCACCCTTAAAGTTGCAAAAAGCTTCTTAGGGTACAAAGTTGCACCCAAAAAGAAACTCCAAGTGTTGCATTGAAGGGTACAAAATTGTACCTTTTTTTCTTAATGTGTGCTATTCTGTTAAATGTTAACCCCCCTCCAAAAAAACCCCCAAAAAACAACAACGACAAAACAAAAAACCCGCACACACACGGCGAAGCTCATTTTTTGTCTTATTTCATTTGATAGCAAAACATGATTAATAGACTACGCATTACCGAATACATTCTGTCTATTAAAGTGGTATAGTAATAGAAACCTTTTCGTCAAAACTAGTAGATGGTTGATAGATGCTGGTTGCTATGAATTCAACAAGATATGAAATGATTTTAGATAATCAATATTCCAGAATACACAACCAATATAATTGGCATCTCCTTTGATATGATTTGATAAACGAGTTGGAATATATGGGTAATTTACCAGTAGGCCTGGCTATAATTTATCAGGGATACATGCACAACTAGAAAACCTACTTCGATTTTTTTCTTCATGCTAAAATAAAGTTTTATTCTTTCATCCAGATGTATCATATACACTCTCATCCACCGAGCAGACTCCGTCGAGATTTCTGTTATTAGTACCAACTACGATCACCAATGCAGACTCTCTCAGCCAAGTTGTAGAACTTTCAAAGAATACCGGACTCTGTACTCATCACACTGGCTACATCTTAGTAAGTATGATAACGTAACAGAGTTATTAAACCAGACTCTGTACTCGATGATCACACTGGCTACATCTTAGTAAGTACGATAACGTAACGGGGTTAACCAGACTCTCCACTCATCACACGGGCTGCATCTTAGTAAGTAGGATAACGTAACGGGGTTAACCAGACCCTCCACTCATCACACGGGCTGCATCTTAGTAAGTACGATAACGTAACGGGGTTAACCAGACCCTCCACTCATCACACGGGCTGCATCTTAGTAAGTACGATAACGTAACGGGGTTAACCAGACCCTCCACTCATCACACGGGCTGCATCTTAGTAAGTAGGATAACGTAACGGGGTTAACCAGACCCTCCACTCATCACACGGGCTGCATCTTAGTAAGTACGATAACGTAACGGGGTTAACCAGACCCTCCACTCATCACACGGGCTGCATCTTAGTAAGTAGGATAACGTAACGGGGTTAACCAGACCCTCCACTCATCACACGGGCTGCATCTTAGTAAGTACGATAACGTAACGGGGTTAACCAGACCCTCCACTCATCACACGGGCTGCATCTTAGTAAGTAGGATAACGTAACGGGGTTAACCTGGTTAACCAGACCCTCCACTCATCACACGGGCTGCATCTTAGTAAGTAGGATAACGTAACGGGGTTAACCAGACCCTCCACTCATCACACGGGCTGCATCTTAGTAAGTACGATAACTTAACGGGGTTAACCTGGTTAACCAGACCCTCCACTCATCACACGGGCTGCATCTTAGTAAGTAGGATAACGTAACGGGGTTAACCGGACCCTCCACTCATCACACGGGCTGCATCTTAGTAAGTACGATAACTTAACGGGGTTAACCTGGTTAACCAGACCCTCCACTCATCACACGGGCTGCATCTTAGTAAGTAGGATAACGTAACGGGGTTAACCGGACCCTCCACTCATCACACGGGCTGCATCTTAGTAAGTAGGATAACGTAACGGGGTTAACCAGACCCTCCACTCATCACACGGGCTGCATCTTAGTAAGTAGGATAACGTAACGGGGTTAACCGGACCCTCCACTCATCACACGGGCTGCATCTTAGTAAGTAGGATAACGTAACAGGGTTAACCAGACCCTCCACTCATCACACGGGCTGCATCTTAGTAAGTAGGATAACGTAACAGGGTTAACCAGACCCTCCACTCATCACACGGGCTGCATCTTAGTAAGTAGGATAACGTAACAGTGTTAACCAGACCCTCCACTCATCACACGGGCTGCATCTTAGTAAGTAGGATAACGTAACAGGGTTAACCAGACCCTCCACTCATCACACGGGCTGCATCTTAGTAAGTACGATAACGTAACAGGGTTAACCAGACCCTCTACTCATCACACTGGCTGCATCTTAGTAAGTACGACAACGTAACAGGGTTAACCAGACCCTCTACTCATCACACTGGCTGCATCTTAGTAAGTACGATAACGTAACAAGGTTAACCAGACCCTCTACTCATCACACGGGCTGCATCTTAGTAAGTACGACAACGTAACGGGGTTAACCAGACCCTCCACTCATCACACGGGCTGCATCTTAGTAAGTACGACAACGTAACAGAGTTATTAAACCAGACTCTGTACTCGATCATCACACTGGCTGCATCTTAGTAAATATGACAACGTAACAGGCTAACCAGACCCTCTACTCATCACATTAACATGATTAGATGGTTAGATATTCTTCCTCCGTATGATTAAAGTATAACTGGACATCATTTTAACACAGTCTAAAAGACAGCTCTCCTTCTAAGGTGTCCTCCAGAGTCCTTCAGTAATAATGCCTTCATAATTGAGTTTATTTCCAAAAAGGCGCTATATGCACTTTGCTTGATTTCGAGTAAATCAAATATTTTTAGTTAATCCATTTTCCTTCTTCAATACATCAAATCTTTCTCACATTTGGAAGTACCAAGATTAGACAAGAAAAAGAAAGAATGAAAAAGCTCCTTCATGAGTTATAATTTGTTTCTAAAATTCTTTATATTATTCACACCTGACATCCAATGTTGCGAAAAAGTGTATTTGCAAGAGGCGCTTAATTCTAGTTTGTTTCCAAAGGGCACTAAATGCGTATAATTTAAAAATGTAAAAAATTCTTTAAAATTGCTTCTCAGCCAAGATTTATTTCTTTTTCATTTTTAGATGACTAATGAAATGTTTTGATGTTTCGAAGAAGGAAAATGGTTTGAATAAAAATCCTTGATTTACGCAAAGTGGATTTAGCGCCTTTGAAAATAAAGGAATTTAGATTTAACACATTTTGAAATAAACAATTTTTTCTTTACCCATTGTTCAAATTTTCTAATTAGTCTTATTCAAGCACATATGGTGCTAACATCCACTCGTGCTAAAATTTTAGTTTCAGTGAAAAATAAATTTTAGCGTCTTTTTGAAATAAGCTTTCCAATTATTACTTCTTTCTTTTAATAATAATTGTGCGCGTTAGAAATGTTATTATTATTAGGTCTTTCTTTTGGTAGTGATACATGTGTATATCAAACAACGTATCACTCACGAAAAAAGTCATGATATTTACAAACATCTTGTCGAGCAAGCTAAATTTCATATTTAACTCTACAGACATCATGGATTTTTACTTTACCATGTTTTCTGAAGGGTTCCGTACGAGATACTATAGATGATGGTATAAAGAGGTAAGGTACCTTATAGTAGGAGAACTGTCTTTGCTAAATCTAATTTTATTGATGTCCTGGCAAGACACAGAGGACTTCAAACAATCATGAATGATAAAGGAAAAAAAGAACCCAGAAGATAGTATATGAAAACAGTTATATCATCTGTCTTTACTGTTACAGTGCTATTAATGCTGTGGTCAAGAATTGAGATAAGTAGATGAGGATTTTGATCAAAACCCGTAGCAGAATGGAGAAACCTTTTTTACACCACGATGTACTTAAATTCTGTTAGTTTTACAAAATCATCCCGTAGGCTCTTCCACTTTAAAATAGTCTTATTTACAAATATAAGTTCATCTGAGGATTATCTCTTCACTTCACTTCACTTTGATATTCTTGCTTCCACAGAACTCTATCAGAGACAAGCTTACACCATTGAGGTTCAGGGTCGAGTACGAGATAGTTAGCAACGAGAGCAAAGATGATGATCAACTGCTTCCTATTCTCGACTCAAAGTTTCAGCCACATAAGGATTTATCGGTAGGTGAAAGTATAAGTATTTAGCAGCTGTTTATACGATTTTTGTAGAGGTTTCCCTGTTTGAAAATTATTAATTTTGATATGTTTAGATTACCAGGTTGCTCTTTTTATATTCTGCAGTATAGAATTGTGGTAAAATGTGAATAACTTCAAAATGATTTGCAAAACGGATTATCACAAAGCTTTCATAAAATGGTGCCGCTATTTCCGGAGAGATAAAAGGCCTGGAACGTAAGTTAGTGAGGGTTAGCAATAACTGAAGGCCCGCAGGCAGAGCAGTGAGTGAACACAACGACAATATTTAGAAAAATAGCTCTCAGATTTAACCGTACATTCATTTTGACAATTCTTTGATTTACTCCACGAATTTTTTTGCGATTTTGTTGTTTCCTTAATTTTAGTGTGACGGCGGTGTGGTAATATCGTGGTTATTGGAACAAGTCGTTTTCGCACTCTGAGATACTAATTTTGTATGATTTCATCTCTCCTAGATCCCTTTCAAGAATAATTGTAACAGTACAATCTGTGTACCAGACCTCTCTATATCGGCATCATCGTAAGTTCAAACGTTCTTTACTCGGTAGATCAAAATGTGAAGCCTTTGGAAATAATGATAAAGGAGAATGAAACTCAAAACACTTCAGGCAATAGTCTTGTTGCAAATGATGAGCCAGTTAGAACTATCTTTGAATTACTCCTATTTGATTACTTAGAGAGGAAAATGTTTTCCCTAAAAGGTGCACTTTTCTTGCTTGCCATTCCCCTGTTGAGCTGCCATTTTGATTAAAATGTAATGTCAGGGACGTACAAATCCATTGACTGGCATAAAATGGACAGGATGTTGCATAATGACCGGGTTTTTGAACACTGAGAGCCATCGACGCCAAAAAACAAAACAAAACACCCCCCCCCCCCCAAAAAAAAACAGCTGCTATATTGTTACTACAGCATCTCAGACAGGTGATTTTATACTTGGACAATTCTATGTCAATCTGGTCACCGTCCTTTTGAGCTTTGTCTGACCAAGCAACAACAGAGTTTCCTTTGTTATGCCTGATATTGCATAAAAAGGAAACTCTACAGCGGAACCCAATAAGTTGTCATCATGCAAGCTTTGAGAAAACATCCATCCATTTGTTGACTTACTTACCTACTTACTTTGACTTGAGGGCATGGGACGGTGTGTCCCTTTGTTCTCTAATGAGTCAGCTTCCTCCATGCAAACCTGTCCATGGCTAAGTTCTCCGCACCATCCAGGGTTGGTCCAACATCGTTTTAATCTGGTCCCTCCATCTGAGAGGCGGGCGTCCAGGTGGCGTAGGAGCAGCAAAGTCATTCCCATAGGTTGATGTGGAAGGCAGTTCTAGGGCGGTCCTGGGGCGGTCCTAGGGCATTCTTATCACGTGCCTAATTCATTTGTATACATAACAGTTATCAGAGATGGTATCAACAATGGTTTCCTAACAGTTGTAATGTATGCAAATGAATGTTCTCTGATAACTAGCATGGTGACAAGCTATTTGGTTCAGCTATTTCAATGAGTTACTTATGTCATGCAATCTTGGGCGTAACAAAGAAACTCTGTTTTTGCTTGGTTAGACAAAGCTTAACCAATTATTCGAAAGGACGGTGACCAAATTGACATAGAAATTCTCAAATACATAATCACCTGTTTGAGATACTGGAGTAATAAGATAGCTGCATCAAGGTGTAGGCCTACAAAACCCAGTGATTTTTCAGAAAATGTCCATTTTATGCCAGTCATTGGATATGTACGTCTCTGACATCACCTTTTAATCAAAATGGCAGCTCCCACAAGAGAATGGCTAGCAAGAAAAGTACACCCTGGAGAGTGACCTTTTTCCTTTCTATGTAATCATATAGGAATAATTTAGAGATAGTTTTAACTGACCCACAATTTGCAACAAGACTATCAGCTAAAGTGTCATTGGTTTCATTCTCCTTTAAGTAGTCTCGTATAATATTCATTATTTAGGAAGCCAGAATATGAATACTTTATGATATGTTTATTAAGAGTTTACGAGATTGTTGGTCTCGTGGCATATATTAACGTGCGATGTCCTAAAATTCTTTGATGATAAAAAGATAAACTGAACGATCGCAAACTAAATTTGTCCCTTATTTGTTACTAGGGCTTTTTATGTTAAGAAAGTGGATTCAAAGGCCATTATCATGGTTACAAGATGATAAAAATTCCTCCTATGGCTTTTGTTTCTGTTCGTTTTGTAACTTTCTCCCTATCATCTGGCAACTTTGTCTCTGTATTGGATAAAATTCTGGGGAAAGGTTTATCATATAATTATACGTATCCACTAGGTGGGTAAACTTTTCTACAACAAGGGTAAAATAACCCATGAATATTCATGACTTTTTATTAGCGTATATATGGTTTCGGGTGACCCGATTTACCAACCGTCGCAAAACACATTAAAATTGTACGAGGTATATAAGAACTTGCATTTTGGTTTACTTACTGGATAGGACAGGACAAGTTAGGATGATATAGGATAGTATTTAGGACAGGCTCTTGGATAGGACTGGGTAGGTTTCGGATAGGACAGGATAGGATAGGTTATCGGCTAAACAGGTGCGGATCGATATGCACCTAAAAAATAAAAGTTTTATTTTAGAAATAAAGGGCAACTGAATTTTCCTAACCACATAATAATCATAAACATTAGATAAGATGTTACCCAGAGTTGGTTAGAAGAAGTGGTAAAATCAAGTTGGCAAAAAATAAGTTACGTACAGAGTGTTGGATAATGATTGATTTGGCAATTATTGGTCAATGAGAAGCAACAAATGCTGGGTAATTTTTATCTACCCAACGTTAAGTAATTCCATTAACCCACAGAATTAGGGCATTAAATGCTCAGAGGCTTAGTGGACAGCATACGACCCAGAGTTGGTTAGGAATTGAGAGTTCTTGGAGTTCATTTAGACTCTGAATTGTCAATGGCAGCTCACATTAAAGGGAATGGAAAGTCGCAAATTGTGTAGGCCCCAACTCATTTGCTTTCTCCGCATTACAGGCCAAACTGCACAACGGCCTGGGACCAGCGAATAAAATTTTCGTAAGGGTGGGGTACCTTGCTCTAGATTACTCACTTCGGCTTTTGTTCGGCTAAATGACTGTTGTAATTGGAATACACACGCGAATAATTGCAAGTGATTCAGCGTGAAAAGCAAGACGATCAAGAAGGCTGATGATCGTGATACATCAATATTTTGCTCGGGTTTGCCCGATCCGTACGTTCCAATAATATTGCGTGTTCGTTTTCGAAGACACACCTGCACGGAGAACACTTAACAGTCCACAGAACTATCTCATCTCTTGGAGAAAAAGTTTTTATTTCTACAGCGCAATCTCTCTAGAATGCTCCTCCACTGAGGATCCGATCAGTAAAATCGCTTGAAACATTTCAAAAGAGTCTCAAATCATACATGTTCACATATTATTTAAGTTAAATACTTGTTAGACACACACCCACACACACACACACCCCCACACACTTTTTTCCCAAACACACACCCCCACACCACACACACACACACACACACACACACACACACACATATATATATATATATATATATATATATATATATATATATATGCATATATATATATATATGCATATATATGTACATATGCACATTTTCCTCCTTTCTCTATATTTCCGTATCTTTTTTTTTCAATTCCTACATCCCTCTGCGCCTCAGAATAATAAGATCGATGGTACATTACATGCATCATTACGTGTACTTAAGGTTGTTGAATTTTACCTAACCATTTTAAGAGCGTATCTGATATTTTGAATGATCTTGTATTATAATCTATTTTAATAGACTGTTTTATAATTGTTAAGAGATATATCTGAGATGGTGGTAGGATCCTCAGCATCGCTTCATCTTAATGTTTCCATCTCGAACAATGGAGAAGATGCTTACGAGAGTGTGCTTAACTTTACCCAGCCAAAAGACCTTCATTTCATGCAGATCATTCAGTTAACAAAGGTAAGAATATCATCTTTAATTTCAAATAAATGAAGAAAAATGAATTGTTATAAAAATTTTAGATACAATAATTTGATCATTCAACTGGCTTGGAAAAGACAGCTTTAGAACAGTTCACAGGGGGGGGGGGGTGAAATATAGATGCACGGTTGGTTTCGACATGGCCAGTCTAATACAGCCTGCTCAATTAATACTAGTATGCGATTCTTATTCGAGATAAGGAAACACATGTGATTTTGAGATATGTCTGCTTGACGATGAGGTCGGTAAATCCACTCGTCATTTTCATAACAGAACAATCATCTCATCACTTGTGACAAGAAGATTGGTCAACAAAATGGAAGAAAGGATTTAGTCTGTGATCTCGGAAATCCACTGGTAGCCCATGAACAGGTATTAACTAATAAAAGGAGGGCTTACTTCGAACCATCGGGTGATCACGTCGTCGCGTTATATGGGAATTCGTGAATTATAGGCCCTGATTCCCAAAAGGTAGGGTGTATAAGTTCGTGAAGTACACATCTACGAAGTGTTTGGTTCGAGAAGTGAGTATTTGTAGATTTTCTGTAGCTTTTTATAATTATTGTCAGTTAAACTTGCCCGTCACATCGTAGATTTAGGGCCTACCTTTCGTGAATGGTCATGTTATCATGGTAACGCGACGACGTGACGTGATGCGACGTGACATGAACGTTATCACCGATGTTTCGAAGTAAGCCCAAAATGAGACCCCAGTTACACATAGCATGGTTCCGAGAAAAAAGGGGATATATATTATCACCAGGGCAGTTCCAGGATTGATTTCCAATACCGAGTTTCAAAATTTTGGGTGGCGGAGGATTATAATGCTTTTTCATCCAATATTCTTGTATGAACAGATTACCATTAGAAAAACCTTGGCTTTTATCACGTGTTTAAGATTTATTCAAGAGTTACTTTGATTAATTAAAATTCTTCTTCATCTGGTAAACCACGACACATGACATCACCATGACGGAATAACCCAATTTTCCTATGATCCTGGATTGACTATTCGAAGGTTTCATGGCCACAACTGGTTACTGGTTACATCAGACCATTATTCTTTTCCTTTTTATCTTCTTTAACAGTGTGTGAGCACATTAAAAACTAAAAGAAATTAAAATAAAAGAAAGGAAATAGTAAAATAATACATTTGTATGACCTGTTAATACTGTCAGTTTGCCCATTTTCTTGCTGTTATCAAACATATACCAGGTAATTATTCATTTGTCTTGACATTTGCTACATGTATATTTGATTATAACAAAGGACTAACCAACATTATTTTGCATGGCTTACGAAACTTCTCATCAATGTCTTAAGCTTAGCACTAGTTTCACATTCTTTTTTTTTTTCATTCATGATTAAGATTATCATGCAACTCTTGTTTGTCACTGATGACATCAGAGGTGATTCCAGCGAAGTATCATTCCTATTGGAGGCTTCAAGGTATGTTCATTAATCACATTGGAAATTCCCTTTAAAAAGAAAGAAGTGTTGGATATGAAAAGATACATAAGCCTGCAGTCATCAGAATAAGAGTATATATACAAAACATGATGTCTAAATTCAGTCATGAGGAAAGTGATTGGGAGATTTCTGTTTAAGATATTCTTTAATGTAGGTATTCTGTAATGCATTCATTTAATCAATACATTAAGAAAATCAAACAAACTTAATTTTGAATTCAAATACTTTTGAATTCGAATGCATACTAGAACAAAGTAAGAAATACAAAGTACAATCAAATGAATTATATGGAATGAATACTGACGTTAATGACATTCACCTTCCCTCCATCACCTCCCAGAATCTTTTTTTAGAGATAGTAGATTTTGGTTATCGTTATATTAGATTCAAGGATTGATATGACATCCCATATGTAACACTGATTTTGTTGACATCTCCTGAGCATTCTACACTCCTGTCTACTAGATCTGGGCGCATTCCTGCTTTCCTCTATAAGCACGATAAGTACACTCCTGTCTACTAGATCTGGGCGCATTTCTGCTTTCCTCTATAAGCACGATAAGTACACTCCTGTCTACTAGATCTGGGCGCATTTCTGCTTTCCTCTATAGACCAATTTCACAATGCAAGAGGGCAGCAGACTGTTCGACACAGTTCGACATACTGCGGTGGGCGCTCCAACTTTTATAGTACACAAGTCAATAGCGCGTTATGTACATTCGTTCGATTTTTTGTCTATTTTGACCAGTATATGCAGATTTATTTTAATATTTGCAATGAGAAATTATCAGGGAAGTTCAGGTCGCAGCTGTGCGGTGCTCAAATGCCACAAGGATTAGAGAAAGTTTTAAAAATGGAAGCTAACTGAGTGCGAAATTCACTCGCTTTTGACTCATGAAGCCTGTTTGTGTGAGAAGCCGTACTCCCTACACAGATCTCCGTAAGCAATGTGAAGGAATTCGTTGCCAGTGGGTAAAAACATCAACAGAAAGGACTTTGAAGTCAAGAAACATTATCATTATGTACTTTGGCGTAAAATTTAATGAGTGAAAACATGACTTTGTAAACAGGGTAGATTTAGGGCTCCCGTTTACTACGGCTTCTATGCTGCAATCGAACTTTTACTGGCAAAACTAAGTTGAAAAACCATCGAAAGTACAAAAATACATCATACCTTCATCCGTCAGATATGACCATTGTCTTACCTCATCTACCCATGTATCCATGCTTTATCTTATTGATCTAGAATAAAGTAAATGGAACAATATCGGGGCATATCTCATATCTTACATTCATTTTGTACACAGAGCCTATCGCGGTCAGCGCGCTTGCCCACCGCAGCAATGGCGTCGCCGATAGAGGGCCAAATACATAAACCGGAGGTGAAATTGGTCTATAAGCACGATAAGTACACTCCTGTCTACTAGATCTGGGCGCATTTCTGCTTTCCTCTATAAGCACGATAAGTACACATACTTGAGACCCCCGAAAAGATTTTATTGTATTTATTTTCCATTCAAGTAAAACCATATATCTTTTTTTTTTTTTCAATATCACCTTTATTCATATCAAAACGAAAGGAAACAAAATAAGTCTACATACAAAATAGCAATATAAGAACATACAGAATGGCTGGATTGCCCACTCAGTGTGATAGTCTTGCTGTTCTTCCTTTTGGGTCCTGTACATTGATGAAAAACATACTGTATATGAACAGAAGCAATAAATAATAATAATAATAATAATAATAATAATAATGATAATAATAATAATAATAATAATAATAATAATAATAATAATAATAATAGTAATAATAATAATAATAAACTATTCCATTCCTGATAAGGACACACACACACCCGCACACACAAGAAATATATTGTTGAAAACAGCTACAATATTTCACTTGTTTAAACCAGATTACTGATGCTCCAAGGAATGATTCCTGCCGTATTCCATAATCTATATTTGAAATGTTTGATGAAACAGACGCAATACAAGACTGTACAGATTCTTCGGTTGAACAAATAACTCTCAAACCACTGTAAAATGTCTTTTGAAATACCAGTTTTTAGCTAGTTCAGTTACAAGTATATAAACATCCACAGCATCAGACGCCATCTATACCACAAGAAAGTTTATTTTTCAATGATTTGATCTCTCTTACATCCTCTTCTGTCACTGCTTTAAAATAAAAGGATCATTCATGATATGCTAGCTCAAGCACATGTTCACGAGTGTTCGGAATATTTGATACTAAAACTTCCCCAACATTTGCAAAATAATTATTAAAATGCTTACTCTGTTCAAACATTTTTCTCTGTCATTTGTAAAGACAGTGATCGGGTGATAATATCGTTAATAGGCAATTATGATTTCAGAACATACCAAATATTCCCCATATTTACTTTGATTTCGTAAATTGATCAGTATAATATTTTTCTTTGCTTTAGTTTGAAAAGAAATTTCATTTCTCAGTTTTCTATAATCTGTCAGTTCAGTTTCATCTTTCTATTTCAGAGCTTACTTCTTCGACTTGTCTTTTTCTCGTATCAAGTTACGGATATCTGAATTCATCCATGATTATTTCCTACTCTGTGTACTTCTCATATGACGGTTAACAGCTGTCACAAAAAACATTTCCCCTTTAGTGACTGCTTCATTCATGCAATCACAGTCAAGAATCTCGTGCCAAGGCAAGATGAGAAAACTTCATAAAATTTGTTCCATTTTATATGTCCTTGTTTTGAATTTTTTGTATAGCGTACACAATGATAGTAATCCAAGTGACAACGTAGCATCTGTAGACGTCAATGTCATCATTCGCTCTGATGTCAATTTGCAAGGGTGAGAACATTTTGATCATCTATTACTTGCAAATATAATAGCTTCCCACACACTGCTGCATGTACATAATTGTCTGTCGATTCTTCCAAACACATGATCATGAAGATTAGCGCGATACAAAACCCCACTATTTTGATTATGATCATGCTTGAATACTAATAGCAAATTACTGTAATGGCTTTGGAAAAGTGTTTGATTTTACGTCCTCTCTTTCACAGTCACTGACAGTGGGCCTTAGCCGAGACGTGTTAGTGGCGAAAAGATACGATAAATTGTAAAAAAAACCTGAAACAACTTTCAAACAAATGACAATAATGTTTCCAAAGCCGTGCCCTGTATTAAGCTAGCTTATGATGTGTTCTAGCATGTTCGTGGTTAAATCATGCACACTTTCAAGTTTCAACAGTAGGCACGTTAACCTAATTTTTATATCTTTATTCATAGGGTCTCTGAAAATGAATATCTTCTTTATTCATAGGGTCTCTGAAAGTGAATATCTTCTTTATTCACAGGGTCTCTGAAAGTGAATATCTTCTTTATGATCAGAAGAACTACCAAGGAGATCATAACATAACAGACGACGAAATCATCATTCACCAATATATTGTATGTCAACTAGTTTTCTATATTTGGAAGCTAATATATCGTATCAGGACAACTCCCCCGGGAGGACAACTCCCCCGGGGACTGGGGGAGCTGTCCTTGGGGAGTTGTCATCCGGGAAAAGTGTCCTCCGGGGAGAGTTGCCCTCGGGGGAGCTGTCCTCCAGGGGAGCTGTGCTCCAGGGGGAGTTGTCAGGTGGGAATCGTATCGGGGGAGTTGTCCTCCCGGGGGAGTTGTCCTAGAACCCTAATATATATATAAAAAACAGTAGCACTTTAAAGGAATTTAAAAATTGCCAAATTAATTCATGACAGTATGTCCGAAAATATTCAAAATCTCTATGTCACCGATTAAATAATTTTGCAAGCAACTTGTTTATAGATACGGTAAATAAGCTGATATTTATTTTCTTGTTTTTTCGTACTGCATTGTCCTCGGGTTTTGGATACGTACGATACGCATTTTGGACAGGGGCAGCGCTACGGGGTGGGGGCAGGGGCGACCGCCCCTGTGATTTTTCAAGTGATAAAAGAGAAAACGAGGAAGAAAAAAAAAGAAAAGAGGAAGAAGAGACCTATAGGTCAGCTTGCCCCCTATCAAAATACCCTGGCGCAGCCCCTGATTTTGGATGACCATCAGTATGAATGCATAGGAAGGTATAGGAGCACGTGAAAGATAGGTAGTTTGTCGTCACAGAAATCCTTAGACAAAGCATTTCACGTTCACTTTTCCCCCTCGACCTCTTAGATAAATAATGGGTTGATATTCCTCGCAGTGGTTTTAACGTCGTATTTTCGGTCTTGGCAAGAGTCTCTGGTTAACATCCTTATGAATATTGATGTTACTTGATACTTATACTGACATGAATTCAGTGGATTAATTGAATGGAATTGTCCAATAATTCAACGGAAAAAAAAAATTGTTTGAGATTGTGTTCAGTTACGTCATTATTTGAATAATTATCATGGTTATATTTCATTTGAGGGAACATATATATATACACCTTACAAAATTTCGTTATACTGCATAGCTCCGTAATGGAGGACCAAGTGACGTCGGACAAACGGCTGTTTTGATTCGGTTCCCACATTCAACCTCGGACTCAACCACGAATCATGGCGTCATAGAACTAATCGATGCGAGAGTTGAGGGTGGAGATAGATGTGAATTGGTCCAGGTATGTCATAGAACTAATCGATGCTAGAGTTGAGGGTGAAGATAGATGCGAATTAGTGCAGTTATGTGAATGAGATGATGTACATTGAACAAATTACAACTTATTGGTCTTTGATTGGGTCAAACTGAAACTCTGCTGTCCACGGTATAATTCATTATATTCCACATAACCCTACCCTATAAACCTAAACCATACATAATCAAATTAAAGGACAAATTATAAATTTCATTCTTATTAGTGCTGAAGTGAAATGTACTGGTCTAGACTATGCAATTATCATTTCTCCTTTTGTGAAAGTTGAATCAGAATTGGGAATAGACATATGAGTTATATTATCCGAAAATAAACATTCTCATAAGCGACCAATCGAAATGTTTGTAATTTCAATATACATTTATTTTACCATTTTTAGACTGGATATTGGAATAAAATGAATCGATCAGACTTTCATTGTTTGATATCATATGTTAGTAAAGAGTAGGAATATCGTTCTTAGAAATAAATGCTGAGAAAGACTTGTTTTTTTTATGAGCCTTCTCCGTCTTGCACATAATTTTTATTCAACAGACGTATTCGACCCCTGCTGCTGTTGATGATGATCGTGCCTTCTCACCCATTCCAACTACATCCCATCATACGCACCCATTATCAACATCGTATGCAACAGAAGGCCCTGCAATTACTCAACCATATTTTGGTAGAGCACCAGCAAGACGTCGGAAACGACGTACTGACATCGGTGCCGTGAATAACTTGACTGTGAATGATAACTATTACATAACACTGAATGGAGATATTCACACAATAGACTGTCTTGACAGAACTGGTTGCTACGAGATCACATGTAATATTGATACTGTAGGAACAAGGAGAAGTTCCATCTGGGATAGTGTGACAATCACCGTGACGTCACGCTTTAACATTGATCTATTTCTCAGATTCAGTAATAAGGTACACTGTTTGTTGTGTTTGCTTGAAAGACAGCCTAAACGACTAACATTCTGGCATTCTTGATTTCCTTCATTAACCCTAGTAATTTCTTACATTTATGTTTCTGGTCTTTTGACTTTCCACTTTTTGAAAGATTACCCGTTTAGTCAGATATAGATTGGTACTCCAAATGTCTTCTGCTTGGTATTATCGGGGAAATAACGTCATGGTATAGGTTATCATTTTGGCGGCGTTTCATCTGTCATTTCCTATGCATTTCTTTCCATTTTCGGCCATTTTCTGGAAAGCTATGATATATTGAGGCATGTAACTTTTCATTGTTCAAACTCAGCTGCCCTCGATGAAGAATTTACGAAGTTTGGATATGTGTCGGTCGGTCTGTCAGTCTATCGCCGCAACCACTAGCCCGTCTTCGTGACCTGTATAGTGATTAAGGCATTGACATTCTACTAGCCCGTGACCTGTATAGTGATTAAGGCATTGTCATTCTACTAGCCCGTCTTCGTGACCTGTATAGTGATTAAGGCATTGACATTCTATTAGCCCGTCTTCGTGACCTGTATAGTGATTAAGGCATTGTCATTCTACTAGCCCGTCTTCGTGACCTGTATAGTGATTAAGGCATTGACATTCTATTAGCCCGTCTTCGTGACCTGTATAGTGATTAAGGCATTGACATTCTAATCCATGGACCAGGCCTGGGTCGATTGCCAGCGGAGACATTTTTTCAATCTTTCGAAAATTTAAGAAAGGAAGACTTCATTAGTCTCCAATTTTCATGTTACAATATCATGTATGTATATATATATATATATATATAAACATATGTGAGATCAGTTGAGAGAATAATAGCATAGCATGAATCAAAGTTCCCCAGAGCTGTCCTACCATTTTGGATTTTTTTTTCAAAGGTTGAAAAAATGTCTCCGCCGGGAATCGAACCACTAGACCACGGAGACGGGCCAGCGATTTCGGCGACTCCAAATTCGCTTAACCGACAGATTGACAATTCTTAAACCCTCTCTAATAAATTCCTTTGTCGGTGGCAGATGAGTTTCGAACAATGACCTGCCGCACACCTCAGCTGGATCTGAATAGGATACATGTATATGTTGGAATAATTAACATTTGTGATCATGTAACATATACAACAGCTTTGGCAACTCTCGTGGAAATAAATACATGTGAGATCAATTGAGAGAATAATAGCATAGCATGAATCAAAGTTCCCCAGAGCTGTCCTACCATTTTGGAAATTTTGCAAAGGTTGAAAAAAATGTCTCCGCCCGGAATGTGTGTTGGTGTGTGTGTGTGTGTGTGTATGTGTGATCCGAAACAAAGATACACGGAGAGGGTCCGCCCTCATACATATAGTTCTTTTGGATAACCGAGGCTTATTTCAGTTATATATATCTGTGTGTATTTTTGTCTTTCAGCTGAATATCACAGCTAGTGTCGCCCTTATTTCCGACGCTGAAGTCACAATTTATGGCAGCAACTACCCTGTACAATTGTCTGAGAATATTACATTAACTGCTACGGTAAGGTCTAGTAATTATGTGTTGCTTTCAGTTTCCTTCTCATTACCTGTGAGTTCAGTATTGTTGAATCCCACGTAAACTCCCGGGGGGGGGGATGCATTCATCATATTATATTATGTGGGGTGGGGTAGGCTATGTGCCGCAGAGAAGACCATCATTTTTGCTAAGGAGTTTAAGAGCTGGAGTTAATCCAACTCATTCCCTTTGAACCATGTTCGATGCCTCCAGGAGAAAAATATGTCAGTCATGTGCTTAACTGGATTATCCTTGCAGATACGTAGACAAAAGTTTTCTGCCTGGCTGCAAACTTGCGGGATATTTTGAACATGTTCAAAGGGAAATATGATTTTGCAATGATGATTACTTTTCGCTACCACTCGTCTGATAATAGAGCAGTACACAGTGCTTACCCTTAAATGAGGCAAGCGAAAAGAAATGGTGAAAAATTTCCTGAAATATTAATCAAAATTACTCGACTGCCCGCGCCTGCCTGCAGATGTGACATGTAACGTCATAAAAAAAACTATACTTGAACAAAGACGTCTTTTATTTTTTGTTTGTCGGAAGTAACGAAAGAGTGTCCAAAGGTGGATTGTCAAATTTAAACTTTTTTACAACTTCAAACTGCTATCATACAACCTTGCCGAATTTCTAAACATAATTAGGCTTTTGTCTTCATATCTTATCATATGCTCAATTTTCACTTTGTTTATTCAAATAAAAAAGTCAAATATTCCTGATATTTCATTGGCTACAAAAATCACTGCTCTGTTTTCCCATGAAGCTGGCGGCATCCAACATCATGACCAAAGGCAACAGCACACCTGTAGATTATTTTGTGCAACCTTAGAAAGTGACGGCTGCTTGAATTAATTTTTTGCCAGCTCTTGAAACTCTTTGTTTATACACTCAATTTTCCGTTTCAAAGCATACCATTTTTTTTTTCTTGTTGAGAAAAAGAAGAAAGAAAACCGTTCCAAAGCACCGCATTTCACCGCATCGGGATCAAAGGCAACAGCGCACCTGTAGATTCTTTTTTGCATCCTTAGAAAGTGACGGCTGCTTGAATTACTTTTGCCAGTTAGGACTCCAGCTCTTGAAACTCCTTGTTTATACACTCAAATTTCCGTTTCGTACCATTTTTTTCTTGTTGAGAAAAAGAAGATTAAAAAAAACCCGTTCCAAAGCACCGCATTTTTTCATTTCGTCGTTCCGGCCACTTCGCTCTTTTCCGAAGATTATCATTTTTGGTGAAAAGTGGAAAACGAGTTTCATTCAAAGCGTGCTATCCAGGCTCGCACGTACCAACCACTGGCCAGCCCAACCTTAACTTCGTCTTTGTCTTGCCTGCGGCACAGTACCTACTATTTTGAGGATCGAGAGCCCCCCCCCCCCGGATGAAAAAAAGTATTTCTGCTTAAAATGATTACACATGTATAGTTAACTCGTCTGAGAACAACGCCCCTGCATGTGCTCTTCTTCTTGCGGTAGTCCCATGTCCTTCAATCCTGAAATTTATTACAGGCAAAAATGGTGTGTGTGTGTTTCTTTTTAATAGTTAATTGCTAAATATGTATTTATGTAGTTTCCACTTGTAATTTCCTCTTGTTTTTTCTCTTCTTTTGTTTTTTTTTTTAAATGTCTGTTCAGCAGTTTGTTAAGCGCAGTGATATATGTTCACTCATTGGGTGAGCGCTATATAAATGCTAATATTGTATTGTATTCTGTGTGTGTGTGTGCGTGTGTGTGTGTGCGGGGGTGAAGGGGAGGAAAAGGGGTGGCGTGGGAGGAGGGGAATGTGGATAAGGGGTGACGCGTTTAGGTAATACAATTTAATACCTTCCTCTCTTTTTGCTTATAAGCTGTTTTATTTGGAAAAGAAAAAAAAGATTGTACAATCATGTATAATTTGAGATTTTTCTATGATCCTTTGATTTATGTAATTGAGTTGTTTTTTCATCAATTAATGTATTTATATGATTAAGTATACATGAATGTGTCTTGTACCAATGATCTCTTTCTACATGATTTAGTTCAATAATTTTATGTATTGTGAATGTATAAGAGGAGGGAAATAAAACATCTTTTAAAACAACAACAACAAAAAGAATTGAAACAATATATACATCAAAGGTACAAGTAGAAATCCACTGGAGGTATAGCTCCCTAGGCTCACCATCAGCTTCTGCTTGAAGGCTTCCTCTATCGGGCACTATGTCGGGAGGCAGTGTATTATATGTCTTCACTGTGCGTGAGAGAGAATGACAGGTGGTAGACTTGAGCATGGACATGTCTTTTCGCTTTTTGCACTAGTGTGATGTAAGGTATGGTGTTGAGTGCTACTAGTTTGTGGTGGGTCTTTAAGGATAGGACAAAGTGTTGACTTCTCTCCTATGTTGCAAGTATTGGCAGTTAAGTTCCAGACTGTCGCATGAGAGTCACAGATGAGGTGTTGTGATGTCTACTGAGGACAAATCTTTCTGTGTAAGAGTTCCACACAGGTGCAGCGTATTCTAAATGGAGAAGATAGGCCATGCGGGGCGGGGATTCTCAGGATTTTGCGAAAGACAGTAAGAAGGCAGGGATGGTGTTAGCTTTGTTGCGAATGTTGTCAACATGTCTTTTCCAGCAAAGATCGGAAGAAATGGCGGCTCCTGGGTATTTCACTGCTGGGAAGGTTTTGAAAGGTTTGCCATGGGGAGTTTTAATGGAATATCTCAAGGTATCTTTTATGACTCTCAGAACCTGGCATCTAATAACTCCATGAGCCTATGCCACCCCGGGCCCAGTCAGCCAGTGCATCTAGATCGGCCTGGAGTTGTGTTGCATCACTGGCGGATTTGACTGCCATTTATAGATCATTGTGTTGTCAGCAAAGAGTCTTACACTGATGAAGAAAGAACAAGGGCTAGTTGGTCCGAGGACAAAACCTTGCGGCACTCCTGTCCTTACCTCTCCTGTGTAAGAAGTTTAGCCATCTATCACAACTCTACGGTTAGAAAAGAATATTTCCAATCCATCTGGCAGTGCATCCTCTGATGCTAAGTGTCACATACTAAAAGACAAAATTCTACCCACGTTTGAGATTCACCGGTTCAAAGTTATGCTTCTTAGCGAGTCCAGCACGATGACATCCGTCTACGGCTTTCTTGTATACCGTTCGGCAGATCCCTTGTGACCTATCAACAGTGTCTTACTCGATGCAAATTCCGTTTCTTTTAAACACGTAAATATTGTTGATGTTTATTTTTTCATTGCTATGTATAGGCAACTACCAGGATCGCTGCTTTGCAGCAGGTACTAGTGGCAGATGGTGTTGATGATTTGTCCCCTTATCAGCCTGGCACACTTCCAAAGGCCAGTATCTGGATGATTATCGGAGCATGTGTGCTGGGCGTGGTAATTCTTGCTAGTACTAATGCTGTACTATACAAGGTAGGTTCTGTAACATGTCTCTGTTTAATAGGGTCGTGACTGGCTGCACTAATGCATGAGCTGATTACATTATACCGGCCATGCCAGCAGATGTAGCTCCTTTCGGCCTAGTTTTTGGGTTTTCTAGGAGTTAGGGAATTATTAAAAGAGATGCATTGTTAATCAATTTTACACTATTTTCCCGGACCATGGATGAGTTTTTTTTGTCCAATTATGTCTGTAGTTTCTTACAATTTTTCAGATCGTTCATATTTTCTTTATGTTTACTTTTACTATAAATCTCACTGCCAATAAGTAAATGCAGCTTTTAGAATATTTTACCGGTCTCTGTTATTTCAAAATGTATATACCTGTATTTTAACTCCATCTTATGATCTGTTTGCTACTTTTTATTGTAAACTGAATGTAATTCAGCCTTTGGACTGCTATTTTCAGTGTTCTTTAATAAGTCGTAATATTTTGTCATATTGTGGTTTCAACAATAAGTGAAAATTGCTATTAAGTTCGTTCAGATGAACCTGAAGTTTCTTATTCTTTCGTAACGGTTTGTATTCTGGAACTGGGTAATGATGAGAGTCTTGCCGTTTACAATAAACCAAACCGAAAATCTGAAATGTCAAAGTGTAGCTTTACTATTTGTTTTATTTTTCTCGCACCTTCCAAATAGATGGGATTCTTTAAGCGACAACGGATTGGAATGGAAGAAAATGTTTCCGTTCGAAAGAAACCAGACAGAATGAGCCTCAGACAGCGAAGTGTTATCTTTGATGACTGAGATTAAATGCCGTATTATAGCACTTAGTTGGAGCTATGCCCTGACGTTATAAGTCGTGTTTTACAACCAAATTTAAATATTTCAGAGCAATGTAGTGTGCACTTGTAATGCTTGTGCACACTGGCGTAGCCAGGAATTTTCAACCGGGGGGGGGGGGGGGGGGGGGGCAAGACGATGGAGTTAAGCGACCGAGCGGGGTGAGCGTGTTGGAGGGGGTATCCCCCTCCCACGGTAGGGAGATTTTTGAAAAATCGTGCATGAAAATGGCATTTTCTGCACACTAAAATTCAGTATTAGGGGTAACGTTTTTAACATCTGAACTAGATATGTGTTTAGATCTAAATGTGGCGAACTCTGCTTTTTCAACCACGGAACGAATCATTCTAAAGGCGTGGTAATTATAATTATGAAAAAAGAAGATATTGAAATACTATAAAGTTTTGTTAATTTCGACGGAAGAGCTATTGCTGTAATATTTAGAGTTAAAAAGAAGGTATACTGTGTACTAAATGTATATGCTTGTGAGGTTTGAGCCAGAACACAACAAAATAAGCAAAGTCAACTATAAGGAAATACAGTTTATGTGTCTATTTTAATCCAATCCCATTTCTGTGGGAGCCTCATGATCCACAATTCAAAAGTAAAACAGAATATCATAATATCTTCTTGTAACATCTGACATTCTACAGAGATCCTCAAAAGAAAACATCCAAAATGAACTCTTATGCCGGCAATGGTTGACTATTCTCAAATAGACTGAAACAATCTAATACATACAGTATCTATGCTTTCATACACTTTTAGTCGTAGGTTTCAGTTAAAACAACAAAATGACTTAATTACAAAAACCCATGTGATATAGATCAATATGCTTCATGGTGAAGTTTATTAGTCTTTTGTCTCATTCAAACCATCGATAATCCTGTACAAGTTTGAAAGTGTCCGCATGAAGAATAAGCATTTAGAACTCTATCCAGGGAAGAGTTTTGAGTTCAATCTTGTCCAATTGATATTTGTGTTGATGGTCTCAGAAGAACTGACTTGAAAATTGGGTAAAAACAAGGAACAGTCTTAAGCCGTGGCTGGCGACACCTGAAATGGTGTTCAAGGGTCCGTGATATCTGTCTTTTATCGATGATCGGTGAAGATGATTACTTAAGTTGACGGGGTTCTGCCACGAAATCCAGCGGAAGAAGATGAGATGGAGGCTAGGAGTCTCGATCTTGGAGCGCTGGGCCACTACTATGAGCATCAGCCACACAGTTCCACAAAGACGAAGTGGTAAATTTCCTGCTGTTCTACCAAGATAGCGGGAATTCAGTCTCATAGCCAAAGATGCTCCCACACAGAAAGGGCCCACTGAAGTGGCTCCACGGTTGAGTACCGACTCACGCAGGTAGCCAGAGATGTGATCGAGGTAAAGCTGAGACCCCATCAAAAAGGAGCTACCTGAAAATTGTAATAAACCCTCACATATACAAGTAACTACTTCTCAATAATTTTCAGGTAATGAAATGCTGAAACATAAGAATAGTACCTACAATAATCATTTGTATTCGTAGAAAGGGTTCACTATGTGGTAAGTCCTAAGGGACTATAGATAAAGTGGATAGGGATGGAGGTGAAATAGAGAGGCGAGAAAGCAGGAAAGTTGGAGGGCAGAGTATCTTTCGAAAACTGGGCGAAGTCCTAAAGATACTCTGCCCTCCAACTTTCCTGCTTTTTCGCCTCTCTATTTCACCTCCATCTCTATCCACTTTATCTATAGTCCCTTAGGACTTACCACATGGTGAACCGTAAACCCTTTCTACGAATATCCGTACTACCATGCAAACCTTCAAACATCATCTGAATAATCATTTGGTTTTCTTACTTTTACACATCTATATAATTACAAATTCTAATGATGGAATTGCATGGTATTTTCAAATAATTAATGCACAGAAATAAGTCTGTTTTATCAATATCACAATATTCATGCTACCTTTCCATAGTGACCATTAAAACCTTCATTTACAATATCGATATCAGAAAAGAAGATTAATTTCAACTTATAAACTGACTTGTGGATTCAGGCTTGGTTTAGTTTAAAGGTGAATTGGCCGTCTGGCCGAGCTACACAGGTAGCCAAAGCTAAGACACATGTCTTAACTCTCCAAAGACAACTAGGCAGAGTGTCAGTGCTGGTTAAACCCAAAGTCAAGCTCTTATACTCCTAAATTACACAGCTAATGCACATTCTCTTCTATTCAGAATCAGTCAAGCTCTCTGACACTTTCTAGAGATGCATTTGCATTTGCATAACAAATTGATATGTAGCTCCTCACTCTGAAGGTCCTGCAATAAAAGAACAAAATACCTATCTGCTACAGAGATAATGAGTTACTGGATTTTTGTAATAGTAAGAAAGGGGTTCACACCTGATAATGCTGTAACTGTAAAATCGAAGAAGGAAACGTTTTTCAAAATGATGTTTAACTGGATAGAGAGTATAAAGCAAAAAAGTGATTTACTTGTATTTGGGGTTGATTGGAACTGTGTGCAAGATCCTCAGTCAGATACTCAGGGTTGTTCAAAAGTATATAAACCAGTTAAGGGGTTACAAAACGTTCAGAATAAATTCAATTTGAATGATGTATGGAGGAAATGCATCCATTAGGAAAAAATTCACTTGGCGACAATTGTCGATGGGTATTCCTTCTTGACTTGACTATCAGGTTGATCGTCATTGTATTATAATGTTTAAGCTACTGTTACTAGACCTGCTATCAACAGGGGCCGCGGAACCCCCCCCCCCCACTTTTTTGAGTAGACACGTTGGCCTCTGTACAAAAACGCGGAAATGATTATCCTGGTTTGTACGCTCAGCCCCCCCCCCCCCACTTTCAAAAACGCTCCGCCCGTTTCTGATCAAGTGTGATCATTGTGCTTTATCATTAAGACTGAAGATAGAAAGTGCTGAAAGGGGGAAAGGTATAATTCTTTGTTGTGTTACACTTATTTCAAGAACAAAATTAAGAATATTATAAAATCTGCATCGCTAACTACAATAATATGAATGCGAGAACCAAATGAGGTACATGTATGTGTGAAATAAGGAAACGAGAATTTACCATGAAATTCTATTAACAGAAAGAAAAGGCGAAATGGTATAATAAGACAACGTTTGATTAGTATATTGCATTCTGCAGGAAAGTTGACAATAATAATTATACCAGAGAAGATGCAGAAAAAAATGACCGAATTGAAAAAAGAGATTGAATATGGCATTCACATCTATGTAAAGGTGCGTCTGTTAGGTCTCGAGAGCGCTCGATGGAACTTGGCGAAAAATCAACCAAGTATTTTCTCAGTTTAGAAAGGAGAAATGGGAAACAGAAAGAATTTGACTGTTTATATGAAAATGGAAAAATGATTACTGGCAACGAGAATATTCTTAGAGAAATAACTAAATATATTACGAAGAATAATATTCAAAGCGAACATTTTGTGAACTTTCTAAAATTTGAAAGATATTTATGTTTAAAGAAACTTTTAAAATCTGGGTCAAGACTCTTTATGATAATGCGATAGGCAAAGTCATTAACAACGGCTGGGTCTCCTAGGAATTTAAAAATAGAACAGGGTGTAAGGCAAGGTTGTCCTTTATCGGCTCTTCTCTTTATCTTGGTAGCTGAGGTCATGGCTGTGAGAATAAAGAGCAAAATACCCATATAAAAGGAATTCACATTCGCTCGAACAATCCAGCTGCCACTGAAGAAAATGTTGTAATATCACAATTGGCCGATGACACTGTCATTTTTGTTAACTCTGTAGAGTCTGGGAACTTTGCTTTGAAAGAAGTGGAGACATTTGGAATCTTAGCAGGACCAAAACTAAACTTAATGAAAACCAATGTCATGTCTACTACTTTTCAAGGAGAGTGTTTAAACAATTTGGAATGGACAAATGAGCCTATTAAATACCCAGGTGAATACATATCTAATAAACAAAAAGAATGTGAAAGTTCAAACTGGAATTAAAAAATAGAGAAAGTAAGATCTTTTATGAGAGTTTGGAAAATAAGAAATCTGACGTACTGCGGGAAAATAACAATCATAACAACACTTACTGTTTCTCAATTTGTATACATTGCGACATGTCTACCTATTCCAAAGAATATCAGTATCACCCTAAACAAATTGATTTATAGTTTTCTTTGAGGATCAAAGAAGGAAAGGGTCAAAAGACGGTTACTCGTGCTGTAGCGAGTTGGGGTTTGGAGATGGTAGACTTACGAACCAAATTTCAGTTATCATTGCAATTATCTTGGCTTTCAAAATATTTGAAATGTGCTAAGTCGCAATGGAGACTACTTTTCAGATTTTGGATAAGTTTCATTGAAGATATACTGGTAGTTTAAAAAATGAAATGCTCAAGCAGAGGTATTCACCTTTCCCCCACTCCTATTATCATCTTCCCATTATCATCTTACTCCCAAACACTGGCCACAGATTATGATCACTCCAGAGTTAACTTCAAGGAACCTAAGTTCTAAGAACGATGACTCATAGGACCAGCCCCAGTCACCTACACTCTTTATTACCACTCCCCATATTACCATAGCAATCATGATAGACAGTTAACTATAGACCAATCAGAAGTGTTTAAGTAACTCATCCAAACATTGTTTGACTCCCCAAAACTTTCCTGAGAGCAGAGTTTCTCTTATTGAAAGGACTTGACTTTAAACCATCGACAGACAAACACAATACATTTCTGTAATCTTCAACTCTACTGAATATAACTGTACCGAGAGATTGAGTGTTTCTGAACTTTGTCATATAAATACTTCGAGTTTGAATTGGAAATAGAACTTGTACCTTTCGCATCATGACTCCTCATCTAAGATCCGATCCCACAAACACGACAATATGCTCTCTATATGTAAGATGTTTATAGTTAACTGAATTTTATGTCGACCTACTTGTGTACTGGTGTGAATTGAGATATGTTCATTTTCTAAACGGGAAAGACATACGTATGGGCGTAGACAGCCGGGGGGGGGGGGATGAGGGGTATGCATCCCCCCACCTCACAAGGTGGAGGGGGGGGGGGGATGACATGTACAATCATCCCCCAGGTTTTAGGGAAGGATGTTTGCTTATAATTAAACTGAATTAACATGTTTAGAAATGATAGGAACAGCAATAATGATAATAATAATTATCGTTATAACAACAACAATAACAATAATAATGATAATAATAATTAGTAATGTGTAATTATTATTATTATTATTATGCCTATGTTAATAACAATAGTTATCATCATCATCATCATCGTTAATGTGACTGAAATGACGATAACTATCATAACTATATCGATCATTTTGGACCCCTTTGAAAAACAGCTATTAGCTGACAAGGGCTTTCCAACCCATTAGTGGTGAATAAATAAATCAAATCAAAAAATCATTATTCTGATTTATGTAGTTATTTATATTACTTTTGGGTAATTTCGGCGCTGTCACAGTGTTTCTGAAGGAGTGTAACAAAATTTTAAAAAGGATAGTGTGATGCAAATATGCAATAATGTGTGTCAGTTCATATTCTATATTCGTTTGTCACGGTGCGTATATCTTCTGTTTATGTCTATGCATCATTGGCGTAAATCCCGGGGGATGGGGGATACACACCCCACTTTTTTGAGAGGGCGGATAGAGTATACAAATATCCCCCTTTTTAAGGAAGAAGTATTTGAATTAATCGTTAATAAAGTTTGAAATAATCTGTCATAAACAACCATCATATGTTAGAATTTCTATTTGAAAATGCGACTTAAAACCAGAAAAGGGCTTATTTTTGGCTCGCTCGCTTCGCTCGCTCATCATATTTTAGAATTTTTGTTTGAAAATGCGATGGAAAACCAGAAGAGTGGTTATTTTTGGCTTGCTCGCTTCGCTCTCTCATCATTTTATAGAATTTCTATTTGAAAATGCGATTGAAAACCAGAAAAGTGGTAATTTTTGGCTCGCTCGCTCGCAAGATTAAAATTAAAATGTGTGTAAGGGGGTCTGTGCAGGTGGATGAGGGCGTGTGTTTATACTTAAGTGTGAGTTCGGCACAAAAAAAAAATTGGCAAAAAAGTCGATCATCCCCCCCCCTCCCACCCCTCATAGTGGATTTACGCCGGTGCTGTGCATTCGGGTGTATGTGTGCGTGTGAGGGTGGGTGTGTGTGCGTGTGCGTGTATCTGAGTGTATACGAAAAGAGAATTTATTCAAGTTTGGGTTTATATCAGATAATTTATGCTCCTTTTGTAAACAGGAAGTTGAAACATACCCACACTTGTTCCTGAAATGTCAATTAGTTCATACACTATGGGAAGAAGTGGTCAAACGTTTTAAGTTACCTGAAATTGGGCTAGGGTCATGGGACGAGATATTTCTTGGATTAAAGGGGAAATCTCAAAGAATAAATCTATGTAATACTGTAATCCTTTTGTTAAAATATATTATTTTTTCTGCAAGGTCAAAGGGGGAATCATTCCAACTTTTGAAAATACGTTGAAATTGATTGATAACTATAAAGAAAATGAAAAGAAATTAGCGACGAAGAGGGGCACATTACATGTACATTTGCAGAAGTGGGATGAACTAACAGATGGAACAGTATAGGAAGTCAAAGGTAAACCCGGAAAGTACGTGTTGTTTGGGTGTGACTGGAGCGTTGTGTGTGTTAGGGTGTATTCTGTGAGAGGGTGCGGGTGCATGTGTGAAGGGGTTGTTGTGTGTGTGTGTGTGTGTGTGTGCGTGTGGCGGTTATGTGGTGTGGAAGGGAGAAGGAAGGGGTGGAAGGGTGGGAGGAGGGGGAAGTGGGTGTGGTGACGTAGTTAGGTAATGTAATCTTATATACCTTCCTCTCTTTTTTTTTTTTGTTTTAAGCTGTTTTATTTGGAGAAAAAAGGATATTATATAATCATGTATAATTTGAGATTTGTCTATGATCTTTGAGTTGATGTAATTAAGTTGTTTATTTCTTTTATCAATTGATGAATCTAAAACGTATATGATTAGCTGTTCATGAATATGTCTTGTACACTGATGATTTAATTTGTTAATTTCATGTATTGCTGTATGAGAGGAAGGAAATAAAATATCTCTTAAAACAAAAAAATCCTCGATTTCTCGTGAACGGCAAATCATCCCCCAGGTGTAACCTGTCTATGCCACTGATAAATATCATACTTTACTTGACTTTTTAGCCACTCGATATAGAAGGTCATATCAAATCAATAAAATTGTATGTCAAAATGTGACACAGTGTTTCATTTAAATTATGCAAATATATGAAATGTATGCTAAACCTGCTTAAAATTGTCTTGTATATTATTATGTTCAGTTGTATTTTCCTATTTGCCTAATAAATCATTCAGGAAAAGTAAAGGAAATTCGTACCAACATTTGTATTTATTTTTTGTTGAATTTACAGTAATCTGGTAGTAAACAGTTTGACAGCAAAACCGCTGGCAGCTATAATGCCAACTAAAAGCCGTAATTTGGACATATTCACAGTCCTTTTATTGTAATTGAATTTACAAAAAATAACAGGAATAATTGTAAAACATATTTACAACAAACTGTATTTTGATTTCAGGATTCACTCATTACAGAAAATTGTAAATTCTGTTTACAAAAAAACTTTATTTCAATTTACGGAATTCACTCTTTACAGAAAATTGTAAAATTGTATTACAGTATTTTTCTGTACACAAATTACAGATAAAATACGTTATTTTACGGGTTTTAGTTGGCATTATAGCAGCCAGCCGTTTCACCGTAAAATCTACGAGATTATTTTTACAGGGAAGGCAGAGGCAGACCCTGATAGCAGACGGACGTCTTTAAGACGTCAAGAACTGGTCATAAACTGGTCCACACGTAATATGTCGTATACACGACTATTTTACGACAACCTTATGACGTCTTTATATAACCAAAATTTTCTCAAATTTTGTTTGAACATAAGATGACATATATTTTTACGTCAAATATTTACCACTTTTTAACGTCTTTTTTAAAGACCGGCCAGAACAAGACGTATTTTTAAGTCAATTATTTCCCACTTTATAACAGCTTTTTTCAAGACCATAACATGACGTGTTTACGTCAGTTTTACGTCGTGATACGACTGTAATAGTTGATCGTGATTCATGAACATTCATGAATGACCAGAAATGACTAAACTTCGTGAAAAAAGGAAGATAACATTTGAATTTTAACATTTTATTTAATGACTGCACTGCTGATTTAACGAACAATGTACTTCCATGTTAAACACCATTCAGTTAATGTCATGGGCAGGGTATTTCAGAATGCATCAAGAAATTGTAATTTCTGTTTTTTTTTTCAAGTACTACACTACAGTCCATATATATAGTAATGTCGATACAAGGCATCAGTAGTTAGGTATAGGATGTAGGATGTAAGGATATAGGACTAGGTATAAGACGATCTATAGGCTATAACATTCAAAAAACACGTCATAATGTTGTTTACATTCTTAACTATTTTATAAACCAGCTTTGAAGCTTTGACGTCTTAATGATGTGATTTTGACCAGTTTGTGAGCGCTTCCTTTGTGTCGTAAAGACGTCATAAAGACGTTTTTTCGACCAGTATGATGTAAAATTGACGTAAAAATATGACGTCTTATTTTACGTCGTGTGCTGGTGAAAAGTATCGTCTTAAGACGTATTTGTAAACGTAAATAAGACGTATGACACGACTTTGAAAAGACGTAAATATGATGTTATTCTTACCAGTATCTGCTATCAGGGGACCTGATAGCTGCCTTCTCTACCTGAAGTTAGGAAGAACACCGCTGCTACCAGTTTGTAGGGTGGCCTATATGGAGCACACTAATAAGGCGTAGTACTATAACCAAAGACATTGGATTACAAGACAAATTACTCTCGCCTATACTTCCGTATTACGTTTTGGCCAGGGTAAAGGCTGTGTTAAAAATTGACTCGGAAAATTGCGTCCGCCATAGGTACAAAACGTGTGAAAAGATGTCTAATCTATTCTTGATATTTCATATCTAAAACTTTGTTTTCAAAGTCTGATTTTTGCACCAACAGAAGAATGGATAGTTAAAAGAACATTTTTTATAAAACTTTATTTTTAATGAATGGCACTGTAAATCTTCAGGATCATGCCTGCTTTTTGACAGTCACCCGCCATAGGGATAGCACGTAAAACAGGGATTTAAAGATTGATTATAGCTCCCCTATTACTGGTTTGAATTTATTTCAAATGTGATTTATATGTAATTTGAGACTTTGGAAAAGATTATCAAAGGCTCGATAAAATTCAAAGACTTCCCATAAATTTCGGGTACTATGCATGCTTTTGTCCTAAGATTTGCATAGGCTAACATGCTAAACCAGATATTTTTGAAATGATTTTAATTCCCCTAACGTTTATTTGAATTTACGGAAGAAGTAAATTACATGAAACTTCAAACTATGAAAATATATAATCAAGGCTCCGTGACTCAAATAGACCCCCCCCCCCATAAATCCCCGGGAATATGCATATATTTTGCTTTGAAAAATCTTGCCTGCCATAGGTTTACACGTGAAAACAAGCAATTTTTGAACAATATATAGTTCCCCTATTACTACTTTGAATTTATTTCAAATGTGATTTATATGTAACTTGAGACTTTGGAAAAGATTACTAAAGGATAAAAAAAAATCAAGGATTCCCCATAAATTTCGGGTACTATGCATGCTTTTGACCATATAGCTGCCATAGGTTAATACACAAAAACAATTCCCCTAGGATTCATCTAATATGGAAAGGGTGATTCACATAAAATTTCAAACTGAAAAAATATAACTGAACCTCAATGAGGCCAATAGACCCCCCATAAACCCCTGGGAATATGCATGCTAGCTTTTGAACAATTTCTTAATGTTTGTAATACTACACGTGAAACCGTTTGTTTTTATCGATGACGCACGATATGTGGCTATGGGCTATACCTTTGGGCTGGGCCAAAGGGCTGGGCTATACCACGTACTATACGTACGCGTGCTTCATTTCGGTACTGAAAGTTCTTCGTAAATATAATTCTTTGCAATAACTTACAGCATAACAACATGACATGTTCACTCCTTGCTCGCCTGTGATGATCTGCCTTGAGGTGCTGTACTTATCTCAACCTCAGCATGCTCAGGGGTTTATTTTGCATATATAGATTTGTTTAACAATGTTCAATAATGAATATTCAAATAACACAATTTGCAAAGGACAGGAAGACATGAATATACAATGAGTTGCCATAAATAAACATTGCTTTAACACTAACACTGAATAATCATAAGAGCTAAACCAATCAGAATTAAGAGAACAAATCTACTTATCCATGGAATGAACATGAAGAAAGGAACAAAAGACATTGCAAATAGTAATGTAGAGGGAATGTAAAGCATGAGATGAAGAAAGCAGGAGAGTTGAATGACAGTTGGAGACAAATGAATAGATGGGGTGAGGTGCGATGAAGAGTAAAAATGTAAATAGAAAGTGCAATACCCTTGTTCAAAATAAACTTCTACAGCATCAAACTAGAGGATATTCCCCCCCCCCCCCTTTGAAGGGAAGGGGAATATGAGCGAATTTTCTTTTGTACTGTGCATATTTAAAGACGCTAGGTCGTGGGCTTTCATTGGGAATTTGACACCATGGGTGCTTACCCAGTAACAGGTGTTGTCCATCACTGTGAGTTTTATGACCAACAGACCTTATGTAATGCTCTGTAGACTTCACCCTTTCCCCATATGGCAAAGTCTTTATCTCACTTTCCTTGGCCCGAGAATGCCCGAAGCAGGCCGAAGAAAGTTGTGAGACAGCTTGTTTTGCTGTGCTCCAGAAATGTAGCTCTATTTTTTCACAAAGTCTGGGTGTCAGCAAATTATGATCCATTCCCCACGAAAGCCCACGACCTAGCGTCTTTAAGATGTCAAAGTTGCATTTTACACTAAAATTTTCAGTTTTATGTTTATGATCTTGAAGCATACATTTATGGAACACTTCCAAGTGTAGTAGTGCCGGTAGGCGAGGGTGTCTGTCCACTTTTAAGATGGGGGGGGGGGGCTTCATTCATGAGCTATTTTTGAAATTACTGTTTCAATGCTCCGCGGACCGCACCAGAGAAGAGCTCACGGGCCGCAGGTCATGGCAGGGATCACCTGTTATTTAGATCTCGGTGACCACGGCCCCCCCCTATTTAGGGTATTCCCCGTCCGCCTCGTGTGCGCGCACAGCCGGCCATGATCATTGCGGTAAATAATAAAGTGTGCAATGCCATACACGCGTACATAGTACGATTGTGCGCGAGAATGAGGAAGTTGTGCAGCCCAGCAGAAAACTTGTTGTCAGCTACCTAGGACTAGGTACCTCTAACTGCAAGCTGAATATCTGTGTGGGTAAGAAAGTTTTATCTCAAATTTGATGTACCTGCCAAACCTGTGGGCTGTAGATCTACTTACTTAACTATTTACCTGTATTTGTCTATCGCCTGGATTTTTGAATGACCTAATTTGTCCTCTGTCATGTTGTATCGTAAGTTAGATCTACCAATCCGCTCACAGTAGGGCCTACTAGCTAGCATGGGCCATGGCTAACAGTTAGTGCTCGGTTATACCAGCTGATAGTGATACACTTAAACTAGTACAAGCTTACCTGAGATAAGCTTGTGTAGCTGATAGTGATACACTTAAACTAGTACAAGCTTACCTGAGATAAGCTTGTGTAGCTGATAGTGATACACTTAAAGTAGTACAAGCTTACCTGAGATAAGCTTGTGTAGCTGATAGTGATACTAACTTCGGCAAGAGTTCCATATGTACCCCCCCCCACCCCCCCCCCCACTAAAATTGAATAAAAATAGGCAGTGTATACAGCCACACGCGTGTGGTTGCATCCACAGCATCGACATGAGGATACAGCCACACTCAACTGAATTCCTACTTTACTTATACTCTGCGCCGCTAAAGCTATCGCTGGTGTGTATGTATGCACTGCACAAGTGATGTGTCTGTGTTGCCAAACCCCAAAACTTGGATCGTCACGAAGGTTTTATCTCTTGAAATTCACTGAAATACAATTTACAAACAATATTGTACTATATTGTCACCTGCTTGCTGACCAAGTGAGAATGAAGTGAAAATATTGTTTGTATAATGAGTGAAATCGAGAGATAAAACCTTCGTGACGATCCAAGTTTTGCAAGTCGCTACACATACCATCGCATGAATACACATCGCTTGTGCAGTGCAGTGCACACTAGCCATAGCTGTCGCGGCACAGACTTCAAGTGGGAATTCAGACAAGTGTGGCTGTATCCTCATATCGATGCGGTGGATACAACCACACGCGTGTGGCTGTATACACTGCCATAAAAATATTATAAGGATATGACTTCGAATGATAGGTCTAATCCACTCACACTTGATGCTTCGGTTAGGTATACTAACCTTGCACTGCAGACGTGCACTAACGTGCAATTTTTAGAACCCCTAAACTCAGACCCCCATAACAGCTCTTAACGCTCTTATTTGAGGCCCCTTTTGTATTGAAACTAATATTCGGGTTTTAATTTAAAATTATATTACAAGCATAACTAGAAATAACCAAAGAGTAAAAAAATCACGCATTTTTGGTCTTACCTTGCAGCAAGTCAACAGCATATTCCTCCTTCGTCTGTGCTGCCGAGCACGCATGCTGGCGTGCTTACCGATATTTGAACAGACTCAATTCAAGTCGTTGACATTTAATAGAAAATTTCATGAAAACTCAATACACTATTTCTCACAATAAAATCTCTGTGTATAATATGTAAAGAAAACTACCTTTCAAAATGTTGATTGGAAATGGGAAAGAAGACCTAAAAATACATTTGAGGGGAAAATCCTTTCTAAAAATATATCTAGCGGCGTGGAACAAAAAAAAGTTTTGCGAGAATTCTCGAACTTTGACCTGTTATATAAACAGTATGTAAACAACGAATTCTCGAGTTGGTCGCATGCTGGGGAGACATTTCACAACCTCAACCTCGCCACCAGGCCACATTTCCGTGCCACCAACCAACCTAGTACGTCGCCACCAACCTCGCCACCATGTACTTTCATGTACATGCAATAAAATTACATGTATTTGTCATTCGCATAACATTATCTGTTATCCCGATCTGTTACTGTTTCTTCGTTTACTTTAAAGTGTCAAAATGTGGCACTTAGTATTTCTTTTAAGAAGTGTATTTATTATTATCTTTTTCCACATAAAAGTTGTACACGCGACTGGGTTGTGGAATGTCTCCCCTGTACAGCCCAAAGAATAGACGCTCTCTTTCGAAGGAAAAGTGTACAGAGTCGACGATACCCCCGAATTGGGGTAGTGTTTCAGCGTTCGGACAAGAAAATTCATCGTAGAATCCGATTTTGGATGGAAGAGTTTCAAAGGACTTCAGCAGATTGTCTGGTAAGATTCATGCAACACGTTGATAATTTTTATATTAATATTAAATGTCTACCGCGGACCACAAGTGCCCTTTTATTTACATAGCCTACGGTACTGAGAATTGCACACGCCGATGTGGCAATGGCTCCCTGAGTGGGTTCTAATCATAATATCAAATACTGAACATGGAAAAATGCTATAAATTAAGAAATATGGGTTTATTCTGTCAGAATTAAGAGCTTACCCGTAAACTCTGCATTTCACATAGACATCGATTTATTTAGTCAGAAAAATAAGAGCAATGCATCCTGGGAGTGAGACTAATCATGGCTTCCGTCTTATAATCATTATGAGACCCATCACTTTCAGCAATCTCTCGCTAGCTCGATGGGTAAAGCGTCGGTCTTGAGAGGTACATGTAGATGTCCCGGGTTCGAGTCACGTCGGCAGGCATGGTAAGTCAAGAAAAAACAAAGAGTTGAGAAGAAAACAGTAGAAAATACGGTGTCTCTGAACTTCATTTTTTTTTTTAGCGGGGGGTACATATGGAACTCTTTCCAAGACAATTAACATCCAGTTGGAGGAATGTAATGGAAGTAGGATATTTTATTGGCAGTGTATACAGCCAGTCATCCCGTGTACTCGGTCAATGAATTGACCTCATCCCACAAAAGTGACAATTCTGTACCAAAACTACATAGCATGCTTTTCTATTGGTTACTTGACGTAATGCTGTCGACCTACAAGTCTGACAGGCATCAGTTTTCTTCTTAAAATTCACCATTTTCAGTTCATTCATCAGATATGAAGCAGAAAGGGGAAAATTGAGAGCCTCAGGAACATTGCTGGTAAGTAAAATCAAAACTTCTCTATTTTAGAAGATCTAAGTCGATGTATTTCGTGTCGGCAGTTAGTTTGGCTATTCAAAACGCCATTTTTGAACTACGGGTGTATACGGCCACACTCGTCTGAATTCTCACTTGTACTCTGTGCCGCGACAGCTATATCGCTAGTGACAGTGTATGTACAAGCGATGTGTATTCATGCAATGGTATGTGCAACTAGCAAAACTTTAATCATTACGGTTTTATCTCTCAGTTTCACTTATTGTAGCAAACAATATTTTCACTTCATTCTAATCTAATCGGCATGCAGGTGACAACAATAAAGTAAGAATATTTGCATATGTCAGTGAATTTCAAGACATAAAGCTCAAGCAGTTAACCCAGCAAACACATAATGTTTTCAGAACATTTTGGCGCATCTTTACACAATGTAAAGACGCGCGCGGCTGTATACACTGCCTATTTCATTATCCTTGGTTAAAAAAGCAAGGCAGTGTATACAGCTGCAGGCGTATGTCTTTTCCTTATGGCCAAACGCCGTGTGGCTGTATCCCCCATATCGACACGAGGATACAGCCACACTCGTCTAAATTGCCACTTTATACTCTGTGCTGCAGAGCTATCACTAGCGCATTGAACGTCGATGTGTACATTCATGCACCGATGTGTTGCAGAACCCCAAAACTTAGATTGTCACAAAGGTTTTATCTCTTGAAATTCACAGACATACAAACAATATACTTTACTTCATTATTGTCACCTGCTTGCCGATCAGGTAAGAATGAAGTGAAAATATTGTTTGTACAAGTGAAATCGAAAGATAAAACCTTCGTGACAAATGTGGAGTCTGCACCTCAAAGGTCACAGCTCATTATATATGCATATCTGTCAAAAATGTAGTTCCCCATCCATATAACTTCTGAAATATTTGATGGATTTTAATCTTTTTTGGTATGTAACTACAGACAACAGTAACATGCAGCTCAAGTTCAAGCTCATATTAAGCGGGGGCATCCGTGTCCTATGGACACAAAATATTTCGTTTAGTTTTATTTTGTCTCAAATATTATATTATACTGATTTATGCTGCTAATTCATGCAATTTTTATTTAAAACATCACTAAAAATGCTTCTTCTCTTGTTTCATGTGGGAGAGCTACGTGTACATGAGATTCATAGAACTTCTACACAGAATTTTGAATTTTTGTCTCAAATGTTATTTGCGGTAATTTATTTCATAAATTTTTCATTTGTTTTATTTCTTTTCTGAAGATGCAGTGAACCATAGATTGGTCCTCCTGGAATTCTTTTATAAGTCTGGTCAGCTATTGCTTACAACTGCATTGAAATAGAAAATAAGAAAAAAATCGTGCAAATTTCATTCCAAAATCACAAAAAAATGCTTCTCCTTCATTTGTTGACCTATTCTGATTTTTCTGATATCATCTCCTAGAAGTAATTTGAGCTACATACAAATTCTACACAGAATTTTGAAATTATGTATCTGACATTTTTTATGCTAATTTATGGAAATTTAGTCAGAAATAATGTTTTTTTTTCATTTGCTTACCAATTTTAAACTACTTTAGCATGATGCCAGATGATTGCCCCATCCTGATAAAACCAATATGTATTCCATTTTTGCATATCTTTGATCAGGTGGTGAAGTGAACTCTTGAAATGGCTACTCATTCACCCAATGCCTTGATTGCCCAAGACATTGAAAGAGATGCAGGTATGGCTAATCCAGGAACAAGTGCATATTTACCAGCAGGGATAGGAGCTCTATGTCAAATGTTTGACAGTCAAATTGCACAGCTGGAGAAACTGAAGGAGACAACCCTGAAAAGTGAGCAAGAGCTAAGGTCAAAGATTGCTAGCTTAGAGCAGGGGATGAAAGAACGTGATGAGAAGATCAGAAGCTTGGAGAAGGAAAATATTATCTTAAAGGTGAGATGTCAGGTATACTCTGTAAAATGATGAATGGCCCTTGTAAACCGCAAACTGCAAGGCATGCATGTGGAAATAAATCACACTTCCTGAAATCGCACTTGATTTTGTCTTCCATACCATAGGGCAGAATTCACAGCTATTATTTTAATGTACAAGTAGATTTAATCTGTCCACAACAGAACAGGGGTTATGCGTGTGTTTGGAAGCTATACTGAGAATCTGAGCGGTGGCAGGGTTTCAGCAAAGGGTGTCCCTCAAGAAAGAATACCTATAATGTACATCGAGAAGTGCATTGGGCTACATTTTTATTCTAGGTGCACTCGTCCATCAGCGTTGGTGACTTCTCTGCAACCACTGAACAACAGCAAACTAGCTGGCAATCCAGCTTACTGCTCTACTGCTCCAAAACTATGGAACAGGCTCATTATTCATCTGCAATCTTTACCACAGTTTAACAATTCAAAGACAGATGTAAGAAGCATATCACCATGCTGTATGTTTGCTAGTCCTTCTACTATGCCAATTCCTTCCTCACCAATGCTCCACTACTAAAGTGAATTCAAAGACTAAAGCACATTCAAAGATGTGCTGCTTGTGTTGTTCTTTTTAGGTGGTCTGTCATCTTTGACAGATCACCTCTTAATTTAATCAGAATTTTATTTGGTGGTCTGTCATCTTTGACAGATCACCTCTTAATTTTGGCAGAATTTTATTTATTCTTTTTCTTTTTTCTTATTCTTCTTCCTCCTTTTTTGTCGCAATGATAACTCAAAATAGGTTCATCAAATTTTTGTCGAAATTTTTGTCAGTTATCAGGCCTATTGAGGACAAGTTCCAGCAAGGTTTTCAGGGTCATCAGATCATTGTGACATCATCAAGGCACCATTTGGTCATCAAGGCACCATTTGGTGAAAATCTTGTTATGACCATATCTTCATAACAAAGTGTCATTACTTATTCATATTTAGCATGATTAAAATCCACTTGAGTCCAAAGAACTTAGACATGTCTGTATGCGTATGTCCGTGCGTGACCTTGGGTGCAAAATTAAAGATGCTCAGAAACGTTTCAGATTTGTTTTGCACAAGTTTTTTTTGTTTTGACAATGGCATTTTGGTCCAATTCTGCAATAAATGGATGCATGTAAATTGTTCCTATTTTACGTGTATTTTCTATGGGAATGAACTCTTTCTCAAATCTTGATTCTACATTCCAGTCTTCTTTGAGCAGTACATCTATTATTTTTCCTTGATTTTGGATATGTAATAGATGAAAAATTTTTACTAGAAGGATGACATTGATTTTAATCAGACTTAGAAAGACCACCTAATTCATCCCCAGTGACGAATTCAAATGTCTTGTTTTTCTTGTAATTTAATCAGTGTCCACGGGAAATCGCTTACCAATGTGCAGTGGTAATAATATTGTGGTATTAGGTAATATGAAGGGGACTATTGAGTATTGAGAGATAGCATATTACTTCCAAATCACTTAGCTAAATTGGTAATTCCCTGTTCATGATAAAGATAACAGCAGTGTTTAAAAACTTAAAATATAAACTGAGCTCTATGGCTGTATTTTTAAAAGATTTAATATAATTTCTTCCTGTAGTGATACTACCACCAAGTCTAAAATTCTTGCCTCAGAGTAGTTATTGTCATTATTGAGATATGGTGTAAACAAGTGGATAGACAGACAAGCCGAAAACAATGCATCCTGCACCACCTTCAGTGGATAAAGCCATAAAAATATATATTTCATGTGTGTGTTGACCTCTTGAGTTGGTAACTTTTAAACCTTAAACCTAGGTGTCATGATATGGTTTTATTTTTTTTTTATATACATGTATTGAGCGAAGGGCTAGAGAAATGCTTCGTATGCTTGTACTGAGACTAAGGTTTTACACAGCTACAATAAGTTTGTACTTCTGAGTACAACAGCCGCACGGTTGCTCCCAGGTTTTTTCTTCTTTTTACCCCCAAAATTATCCAAATTATTATCTGTACAGAATTCATCAAGGGAGAAATTGCATTATGTGTTATTTGTTTTGATGTTAATAAGAGGAAAAAATGTTGTATGGTTATTTACGATATTTCTGCTTAAAAGAAGAAAAAAAAAAATTATGTCTTGTGTTATAATGGAAATAAAACCTGAACTTGAACTTGAACTTGAACTTGTAATGGTTGTTTTTATAGTATTTATAAGAAAAAAATGAGGTGATTTGGATTTCAATAGCTGCAGAGATTTATTACACTGCATGTATTGCCTTAGACTAACTTTCACTAGAAAGTTCGTAAAAATGTTTGCAAAAGCTTAGAAGATATGTTTTAGGGTGTTCGATTAGGAAAACCGGAGAGTTAGACATGTTGTAAGATGTTACTAATTGTCTTTAAAACCTAGTTATTATAGTTTTGAAGTAACAGAACGTTAGTTAGACATGTGGGAACTATTTTTTCTATGCTATTTTCTTTCTATGCTAAGATTGAATACATGAGTTCATTGTAAAGTATTTAAAGTTCGGATTTGAGTATGGAGTGATATGTAACGAATGTTTTTTTGCGATTCCCCTTAAGTGTATTCTTGTTTTAGTAGCCACTGTTTAATTGTACTGATTTTCCTTGTGGTATTTCCAGTATTTTTTCTGTATGTTATTTTAGGGGAATGTGTGAAAATTATGAATGACTATTGTGCTCTTGTATATTTCATTGCCTTACATTGTTTTTGTACTTTTCTTTGCAGGGTCCATAAAATGCTTGATTTTTATGGCTGTCGAAATTTTGGTACTCCAGAAATACAGAAGAATGGAAGCTCAAGCCTTCTGGCTGGATAGTGAACATAAAGGGATCATGAACCCACCTGTATAGTCTTGATACCTGACCACCCTTGAAAATCTGAAAATCGGTCATGTCCAATTTCACCCCATGATTTGGCTTCACGTACGGGGTGACTTTGGACATCAGAGGAGTACCAAATGTTCGACAGCTACGTAACTATTCATACAGTGCCCTGTTTAACTACACGTTTTCAAATTTGTTCATTTACTATTTTGGATATTTAGGCATATAAGAATTCAAAATATCAAATTTCATTACAAAATCTTGAAAAAAAGTGTCCAACCAAGTGTCTGTTAATGCCTCTTTAAAATGAAAGTTCTTACATGTTTATTGTTAGCAAAATTTTGTAGCTAAAATACCACCATAAAACATGTACAAGTTGTACTTGTAAGTCATTATTTGGTGGCTGTTGAAAAAACTGAACAGATTGGAGTTGTTAAGATTAAAAAAAAAACTGTATTGTAGTCCAAAGCTAACCAGGTGGTCAACTACTAACTGTGCTAATCGCAAGTAACAGGTCCACAGAAAATTCATGCAGTGCCCTGCTTAACTACACTTTCAAATTTGTTCATTTACTATTTTGAATATTGAGGCTTATATGAATTCAAAATATCAACTTTAATTACAAAATCTTGAAAAAAGTGTGCAATCAAGTGTCTGTTAATGCCCCTAGTTTTTGTAGCCAAAATACCACCACAAAAACGTATGTACAAGTTGTACTTGTAAGTCATTATTTGGTGGCTGTTGAAAAAAATTGAACAAATTGGAGTTGTTAAGATTAAAAAAAAACAAACTGTATTGTAGTCCATAGTTCCCCCATAAGGAGGTTTACTTTAGACAATTAGCTGTACAGGTGATTATGCAATGGGATATTTATGGTTGTCCAAAGTCACCCCAAACTCCGGGGTCACTTTGGACAAACTTTGACCAAAAAAATAATCATGAAATAAAATAAACTGCAGGGAATTCTATATAACGATGTCCTCTTTATTGGTACTTGCCAACCCCCACATTACCCCTAGAATTCCTCTGTTCATGATGAAGATATTGATATAAATAGTTAAAATTTGTCCAAAGCCACCCCAGTTTACGGTACCAAGATTAAAGGAAGCAACAGAATTTATTAAACGTCTCCTTATCTGGTTATTCCAACAACGTGGTTCAAGTTAGACAGAGCTTATTACAACACTAGGATGGTAGACGCCTTACAGGGACGTCATTGTTTTTTAGGGTCAAAGGTCACATGTTGGTCAAAGATCAAATGTGCTAAAAATGATTACTGTGCTTCTTATCTGTCATTTCTTGGACAATTTTGATTGTGATTTCTCTGAAAGAGAAAGTTAGGTGAGGGCTTGTAGGCCAATGCTTGTCTAAGGTCAAATGAGGTCAAATGTTTCATGTTTACTCATCTCTTGATCCCACAAATTGTCCTGAGGTTGTCAATGTCATGTTGCGGGAAAACTGGCCTTCAGTTTGATGAATTTCAGGTGGTATCCCTACAGCAAGTTGAAAGAATAATTTCACTTTCCAAATCATGCACTTGTGAATTAGAGCCAATCCCAACAGATTTGTTAAGAAATTTAGGAATTAGCTCTGGTATCACAAGGATTCTTTTTTCTCTCTAGTGGACACTTCCCTGATTCATTGAAGGAGGCTCATATCTCCTCCATACTAAAATGAGACGACCCGTGATGCAAAATTCATGACCCGTGGCACAAACTTTGCATCCCAGTCGTGAAATTCACGACCCGTGGCGCGAAAATCAGGACCTGGGATGCGAAATTTACGTCGCACATAACCTGTTGTTGAGCGTACTTCAGGACTACCATACTTTAATGACATCCCTCTGTACCTTGATAGGGGTGAGGAGGCAATTCTACTCATAAATGCTAGATTATAAAGTAGCATTTGTATTATACTTGAAACATTCATATCCCGTTTGCAGGAGAATGGTATAGTGGTGTTGCCCTGGAGCTGATAAAATCATATCTAATGCATATATGTTGGTATAGTTGGAAGTTAGTTATCTTCCTACAGTGTCCTGCAAGGGTCAGTATGTGACCCAGAAGCCTTCAGTCTTTATGTTGCTCCATTGTATAATATCATCTTTAAACACAAGTTACTTGTATATGGTATTCCGATGAAACGCAAGGTTATACTGGTAGTAAGGGGTCATCAGAATGAAGCACTTTTGCAACTCCAGGCTTGTATGATGTCAAGAATTGGTTTGTTCATAATGGTATCGATTTTAAGATTTTGACCCTGGTGTTCTTGTGCATGCAAGGATTAGGCCCGTTTATTTGCAACAATTGATTACAAATATTCGTGCAAGAAACCTTTGTTCTCATTCAAATCTTTTGTTCTCATTAAAGTCTTGTGTTCTCATTAAAATCTTTTGTTCTCATTTAAAGGCTTTTTATTATGTACATCTGTGTATTGTATGAATGTCATGTTATGTTTTCTCTAATCTTTCACCAATTTTGAATGTGATTATTTGTAATTTCTATGTCATGCTTTTTGATGTCTCTTTATTCACGATTTTAATATGAATTAAAAATCCAGAAATGAAGTTCCATGTAACTTTTGGATGAAATTAAAATTGAATTGAACTGAATTGAAATCTATGTCAGTTCCTCCTACAGTATCCACAGATATTTAGGGTGTAAGATCCTTTTGACTGGCAGCCGCAGAGTTCTGGATTGAATGACCCAGTAATCTTGTTGATAAAGTGGATGGGCAATTCCATGATTAGTAATGTTACTTTTGAGCAAGTGTTCATACCTTTTGATACAGTAAAATAAAAAAATCCATTTCATTTCAAGTCCTAATCTTGAAACAACATGTTCTCCCACCCAAGGTCTACAATACATAAAAAAAAAAAGCAAATGGACAATGCCTTAGCTGTAATGAGAACTTCTGACCATGGTTAGTTACGTTACAAAAAAGGACACAAAAAAATAAGCGATGCTTTTAAAAAAAATCCTTCCTTTCTGTGATGTACCTCAAACTTAGAGCCATATCAGCTTTACTTCTAATATGATGACAAATGTTTATCCACAAATATTTAAAAGTTTACTTCTATGTCTTGTTATGTAGACCCCAAAATCTTGGTTAGTCACGTTACGGTTAGTCATGTTACAATTTGTCCAGCTAAGCTATTTTGGAATATCTTTTTTAATTTGGTGTGACACAGTGTCCTTTTGATTATCCAATTGAAAAACTTACAAAAGAACCGACAGTTTTTTGTCTAAGTCTAAAAAACTGTGTATAGTCCCATATATCTAAGTTTTTGTATGGTTCGGATTCTGCCATAAGGAGACATTTGGAACAATTTCTTTTTTTTTTGGGGGGGGGTGAGTATGAAAACCCTTTGCATTTACAATTTCTGTATGAATTTTAAACCCTAAAATGGACCTGAATTTGAGAAGGAGCAAAAATAAAGTTTACGGCGATGTCCACTTAATCATGGAATTGCCCAGATAATTTTAAGAGTCTCTTGAAAATGCATTTCTTTCAATTATTGTAGTACAATCTTGTGTTTTATGTCAGAGCATTATTTTTTTCTATGTTATGTCTATCATTCTTTATTCCTCTTCTTTCTTTCTGAGCACAGAGGGACTTAAATTTATTTTTTGATATGAGCTTTACAAGAATAGTTCATAATTATTATGGCGAAATTCAAGTTTTTACTGGAGTTAGTAATTTTTAAAGCTTTAGCCCATTTTGTTATAGCTTGGATGGTAGATGCTTTACAGGGACCTCCATGTTGTATGGGGTCAAACAAAGGTCATGTATGTAGGTCAAAGATCAAATGTGCTCAGAATGAATTTTCTACTTCTCTGTCATTTCTTGGCCAATTTTGATTCTAATTGCTCTGACTGATAAAGCTAAGTGAGGGTTTGGGGGCCAAAAATCACATGCAGGTCAATGTTACGATTTACTTGCAGATTTCTACTAGAGTTGGTATTTTTTTAACTGTAAGCCCATTTGTAACCAAAACTTGGATGGTAGATGTCTTACAGGGACCTCAATTTTATTTGGGGTCAAGGGCCATTGATGTAGGTCAAAGATCATATGTGCTCAAAAAGATTAATTTGTTTCTTTGTAATTTCTTGGCAAATTTCTGATTGCTTTGACTGATAAAGCTAGGAGAGGGCTTGTGGGCCAAAGATCACATATTCAGGTTAAAGGTCAAATGAGTTTACCTGCCACTGTCTACTGGAGTTGGTAGATTTTAGAACCACAATCCCATATGTAAGCTAACTTGGATGGAGGATGCCTGACAGTGACTGGGCACTAAATTTTATTATTTTTATTTTTGTGATATACAGTTAACAACAGAATTATTCATACCCCTGTGAATTTTATATTTTGTTTTTTTTCATGGATGAATGGCGGTGTTGCGAAACTTGGTCCCTAGCATTATAATATCGACTCTCCCTTGTCAATTGACAATGATGCAAGAATTACCATTACCTCTTTTGCATAACAATGGATATGTAGTAACAATCACTTTTGGCCTTTCCAAAATTATGCATACCCCAGAAAAATATATTTAAACATTTTATTCCTTTTTAATTAATTGCTTCGTAACTATAGTTAATTGTCACTACCTGTTAGAAAGTTTTCTCTGTGATATTTATCCATCCTCTGTTGCCATGACAACCATCACTTTATGGTGGCCCCGAAGTACACTCGACAACAGGTCATGTGCAACATGAATTTCGCGGCCAACTTTGCGTCCCAATTGCGAAATTCGTGACCCATGCACAAACTTTGCATCCTTGTTGCAAATCTTGCATTCCGGGTCATGAATTTCGCATCCGAAGTCATGAATTTCGCGTCCCAGGTCATGAATTTCGCATCCCAGGTCATGAATTTTGCATTTCCGGATCATGAATTTCATGTCACGGGTCACAAATTTTGTCATGAGTTGCGAATTTCACGACTGGGATGCAAAGTTGGCCGCAAAATTCACATCGCACATGACCTGTTGTCAAGCATACTTCGGGGCCACCATATCAATTTTCCTCACATTCTATTAGGGATGGGGCCTAACACCTTAGAAATACAAGAAGCATGTATGTAAACTTTGGAGGGATGAGAAGGCATTTTCTTAGTTTTTTCATGAATATCTGCCTATTTAAATGTTTCTTCTAAGGGTTTCCCATCAGATTTTGGGTCCATTTCTTGATTGCAGTGATTGTGGTATCCTCTTTGTTGATATTTGATTGATGTCAGTCTTTATTATGATTTAAAGATCTAGGCTTAATGATACGTACACTGTATTTTGTTTAAGTCATCTATGAAACATTTCTTCACTTTGTGGAACTTCTTGTAAGCTTTTAGGATCTGTTGCATTTTCATTGCTGGAGTTTAGAAGTGCCTGAACAGCTTTCTGGACCCTTCTCTCCCTCAGAGCAGCTGTGATGAACATTTTTAGGTATTCTTAATGTGCTAAAAGAGGAGGAAAGGGCAAAATAGCAGCTCTTTCTCTAAAGCCAGTTAGTGTAATACTACACTTCCAGAATATTACCATATGCAGGGTAAAGAAGCTTAAGTGAGGTTTCCAGAATGCAGTTATATTTTCTTGCCTTACATGAAATGATTGTGGAAGAGGTTGCCAAGACTGCAAAAAAAAAAAAAAGAAAGAAAGAAAAAGAATCAGTGGCCATCCCTATCATCTCTCTCAAGAATATACCCAAAATATCCATTAAAATTCTCAAAGAGACCTTAGATGAGGCTGGTCTCCATGCACAACAACCAATCTATAAATTGTATTATCCCACCCAAGTACAAAAAATATTGTTTAGCTTTTACAACAATTGCATCTAGGACATTGATATTGTAGTTCTAGGGTCGTAGATCCCATCCCCACACTTCCATCCTACTTAGAATGTGAGGAAAGTTATGAAGACTAATACCCTTTTTACACTGGCATTCTTTAACCCCGTACTTTCCTTAGTACGGGACTAAGCGCTTAGCCCGGGCCATAGAATAGCTGGCTGTTTACATTTGCATTTTCTTAATCCCATACTATTTCCGAAGGCCGGCCAAGGATATCCCGCGCATGCGAACGTATGAGCATGCATGTATGCTATCGCTAGCTAGCTTTGCGCGCGCTCTATGTTAGATATGCTGATAAGCGTTAACTTTGTTTCTGATTGGTCAATGGGCATCTCATCGCTTAACCCTGGACTATTTTTTCTTGCTTTTTACACTGGCTTGCTTGGCACTGCAATGTGGGGTTAGCCATGCTTTTTTGCAGGGCCAGCTAGTACGGGACTATCGGTGGGGCTAGCCCACTTTTGCAAAAAGCAGTGTAAACAGAAAGTGGGCTAAGGAAAGTCCGTTACTATCGGTGGGACTAAGGCCTCCCTTAGCCCCACCGATAGTCCGGGACTAAGCAAAGTTTTGCCAGTGTAAAAAAGGTATTATGCAGTAATGAAGAAGCCCCAGATCTTCAAGTGATGCTTGCCATGACGACAGATAATGGATGAATGTCACAGAGACTTTCAAACATATAGTGACAATCAATGATATGGTTTGAGAGCACGAAACCAAACGAATACTTTGTTTTGAATATTTGTCTGGGTTATGAATAATTTTGGAAAGGCCAAAAAGTGTTTATTACTAATAATTATGCAAATGAGATAATTCCTGAATCATCAGAAATTAACAAGAAAGAATCAATATTATTATGCCAGGGACCAAATTTTGCAACATTGTCATTCATCCGGCAGAAAAAAGCAAAATACAAAAAAAATCACAGGGGTATGAATAATTTTGTTGTTAACTGTATAATTATGGTTGTTGTTATTATGGTTAAGATGATGATAATAGTTATTAATCATGGAAGTCATAGAAGTGGTGTACAATTGTTTTTCACAAGGGCCTTAGAAAATAATTTGATGCAATTCACTGAACAAAGGGATACTAAAAAGGGTACTTAACGGTACCAAAAAAGAAGCAATAGAAAAAAGACTTTAATGTTATTCTTTCATTTGGTTATAGGGAAATGTTGAAGGAGGAGTAGTTTCACAGCCACCTAGTAGGTTACTTATGCCAGATGGGGCTGAGGATTGGAAAGTGAAATATGAGGATATGAGGAAGGAGAAGGAGAATCTACAGAAAGAATTAAGTCTCAGTCAGGCAGGATTGAGCTGTAGCCATTGTAATGCTAGACCAGGAAGTCACTTATTGGAAACACAGGTCACCACTCATGAGGTTAGTTTACATTTTTTTGTCATAATCACTACTTGCTGACAAAGTGACAATGTGATTTTAGAAATGAGAATTTTTGTTAATCAAATCATAAAATGCATTGAAAAAAAAATTGCAGTAAGTGCATTTGATGAATGATGTGTAGTTGCTTAAAATAGTTATATAATCAGATTTATATTCAACCTTTTGTTCTTCCATTTTTGTTATCACTATATCTCAATAACTTTAATTGTGAATTTCAAACTCGGTACTTCTATGCATCACAGTTGTGACTCATGTGATTTTAGGTTTATTATGGCAAAGGCTAAAGTCATAATAATACAGTTTAGTGTGTGCATGAAATTAAAGACTTGCTAGTTTTTTGTTTTTTGTTTTTGTTCTTTTTTCATATGTTTTATTGAATCAACAAAATCACGATATATACAAACAATTATGAAAGATTAGGACGATTAGAAACAAAATCAAACATAAATTAAAAAAGAATGCAGCTTACCCATTACCAAATCAAACATAAATTAAAAAAGAATGCAGTTTACCCATTCTGATAGAGAAAATTTATTTTCTTTTACTTATATTTACAAAGCAGGTTGTGTATTTTATTGTTAAAACATAGAAAATAAGCCACCAAAACTTAACCCTCTGTCAGAGAAGGAAGTGAAAAAAATTTGACGCCCGATCAATTCATGTATCAAAAAATAGCAGACAGGCTGGGCATCTGTGACAACCCACGGGCCAACCCGTGCACAAGCCAACCAAATAACCAATCCATCCATCCCGCAATTCCCACGTCGGGGTCGACTCCATCTGCATGCAGTTTGCACACTGATTAAATCATAAACACACGCACACACCAGCACACCCTCCCACACCCCCTCCCTCTCACACCCCCACCCCCTCCCCCCGCACACACACAAACACAAGTTCATAGACAACACCAGACCACTGTAATGCAATGGAGCCGCCCCCGGCCTTGGTTGCGGCGAGCCCGGCAGAAAAAAAAGAAGAAGAAATCACCCCGACATATATATTCTTCTTGGTACTAAAATTACTCAAAAGAGAAATTTCAGTGGTTTTCCATAACTTTCATAATAATCATCTAATAACAACTTCCATAACATCTTTTGTGCCAAATAGAAAGTACAGGGGTCCATCATACATAAACCACCCCCCCAAAAAATATCATTACACATGAACTGTCTTTTGACCCTATCGCTACCACCGTTCCAAATAAAGTTGAACAATAATGTATTCAGTTGTTAAAAAAAAAACAATTTAGGTAATTTCATTACAAAGTACTGAGAAAAAAATAAAGAAGCTGTGGCAGCAATAGGGTTTACCACACAGATCTTCCTGACAAGTGATAAATTCATTGCTCACCAGCAATTTAAGGTGCTTTTAAAGGCAAAGTCCACCCCAGAAATTTTACTGTTTCAATAAAAGGAGATAAATTTGAACAGTATTTCAAAAAAGAAATGAGCAAAATCGGTCAAAGAATAAGAAAATTACACTCACTTACATTTTCTAGTAAATTACTCTCGGCATTGTAAATTGGCAACACTGATAACATACGTGAGCAGCTCTCCATTCACTTTGTAAATGAAATTTCACATTTTCTCAATTTTCTTGGAAGTTACACATTTTCTAACCCCCACAGTCAATGTATGTTCAGGAGAATTGCTTGTTACATAACATACTTTGACTATGGGGTTAGGGACTGCTGCCACTTTTATTTTGGGGGTATATTTATATATGAATCACCATTGTGCTCACATTCTTTATTTGATTTCAACAAATGAATTGTCAAAATGTTCGAAATAAAATTTTCTTTCAAATTCTGTTAAAAGTTTTCCGATGCAACACACCATATTTGAGCTATGATCCAAAGAGAAAGTGGTTAGTTACTTTTTGTAGGGTGTGTATATAAACTGTGCACAAAAAATAAGTCCCCCCCTAAAACAAACCACAATTATTTCTTAACCAGGAGGCAGTGGCGTAGCTAGGATTTCATTTTAAGGGGAGTGGTAGTGAGCATGTGAAGCGTGCGAATCACTCACTGAGCGCAAAGCGTGCTCCCAAGGGGGGAGGGTGCAGGCAGGGGGGAGTTCCCATAGCGTGGAAGCTCTGACGTTTCTTTGTCATTGTTCCTTGTCTGCTCCTGCTCTTCTTACATTCTCTTACCTTTTTATTTTCTCGCTCACACTCTTTTCTTCTTTTTTCTTTTTTTTTTCTGCCATTTTGGGGGCAACCCCCCATCGCCCCCCTGGCTATGCAAGTTAGAAAAATCTAATCACATGACCCTGTAGCTAAACCTCCTAGCTACCCTTTGTATGAAAATTACGGAGAGTCATTAAACAAAACACAAAATGGCCAATTTTGAAAGTTCTCAAAGTTTATCATGTAACTTTTACTTGCTGATGCTTGAACAAACTCTGGATTTCCCTCGCTTTAGGGTATGTGTAATGTTTTATGGTTGCGTCCATACATGTTGTATGACTTATATGCATTATTTCATGGTTGACTGAGCACATGACCAAGAAAGGAACAACCCATCATTTACAGGCTTTTAAGGGGAATTTTTGAATAAATGTTGATTGAGCATGGAATAAAGACGAAAAATAATCTTATGGAAATTTTGCTGAAAGAAATGTATTCCCTCCGTCCACTGATACATAGGTAAAACATAATTTTCATTCATGTTTTTGCCTGATGCATACATGTTCACAATTTTGTGCCCTTCGATACAAGTTTTCACATGATTGAGTGAGTACATAAGACTGAAAAGGCATAGATCCACAGACCAACTTTAGATGGAGTTTAACCATGTTAATGCTGTGTATAATTTTTGGCAAGCTTAACGAATTAAATTCCACTACCAATCCCAGAACGTCATGCTTGAATGAGCGTGAAGTACCTGAACATAGCAAAAGTGAGAAGAAAGTTTAGGGCCATAGCCTTGGTTCCATTCATGTAGGAAATTAATACCCCTTTCAATAATTCTTCTACTTTTGGTCCGCACCAAGCAGTAATGTTTGCTTTCAGTAATTCACACTGGACAACGCTTCTGTTCCGCAGACCCTTTCAATAAATCTGCCGAAAAGGGAGTGTCTTGAACTCGCCTTTTTTGTTTCAATATAAACATGATCACAGTTGCCCTCATCGCAGGGTTTGATCCTGCTTGAGGATTCAACACTTGAGCCGAGTCACTGTGTAAACACGGTATATTTTGTGCGCGATATTTGATGTATTTTGTATTTCATTTATAGAACCTGATTGAACTATACATCAATATTTTCTTCAAATAGTCATGAAAATATATACAGTGTATGATGATAATAAAAACAATATAGGCCTATAGCATGGTACAAACCATCACTTCTGTAATAAACACAAACTTTTTCACAATAATTATATAAATGAGAGAGCTCTTCATTATATTTACATAACTGTACAAGTAACACACACAAGGCGATGAAAATGAGTCAGTCATGCTGAAAAGCCTGTGACCCTTAACTGTGCAAGGAATTTAGGGCAGTCTTTGGTGCTGCTCCTTTCAGTAATTCTTTGGTCTGCGCCTGGTTCGCACCTAGTCCGCTCCTGGTGCTCGTTAAAGCAGCACTACAATAGTCCGGATTATTTTGTCCCGCGCTGTTCAGTAATTCAAAATTTTTCGACTTAGGGCGGACCTGGTCCGGACCAGCAGTTTATTGAAAAGGGTATCATTTTGTATGAACAAAAGCTTGTTCAAGACCATCTAAAGATGTGCCTAAAGTTTTGTCGCATATTTCATAGATTGGGGATAAAGAAGGTGTGCTTTTGAACCTGTGTTAAAACGATGCCAAAGGTGAAGGTGGGAACCTTGTTGCCCTCCATATACTAGTGAGTAGTGACAGAAGGAACAAAGCTTGTGTTTGACTACTCGTAGCTGAGCATGTGCCATACAAAGGATCTGATTCATTTGACTGAGCACCAAACAAGAGAGACATTTTTGTTCCGTCTACCAATAGTATTGGGGAGGGGGGGGGGGGGGCACAGATGTGCAAAGTTCCAGCCTTGAAGTATCATTTAGAACTTTTGAACAGAGGTTTAGTGGTATACGTTCTTTGTCCCTTAATCTATGAAATATGAGATGAAACTTTAGGCACATCTTTAGGTGGTTTTGAACAAAAATCAATTTCCTACATGAATGCAGCAAAGGCCGTGGCCCTAAATTTCCTTCTTATTCTTGCCATTTTAGAGCATTTCTGGCATCTTTAATCCATAGATAATCCTTGTTTACAGCATTAAACTCCATCAAACATATCTATGGATTAAAGATGCTTTTTCAGTCTTATGTGCTCAGTCAAGCATGAAACCCCATTTTAAAGGGTATCAATTTGTCAACATGCATACATCCAGCAAAAACGTTGATGAAATACAATGCACTATGCAATTACATTTCTTTGGACAAAATTTCGATATGCTTATTTTCATCTTTATTCCGTGCTCACTCAACCACTGAGTATTGAATACCATTTCAGAGAGTCATTGACACATCTTTTAAAAAGTCTCTCAAGAAATTCATTTGAAAATTCACCTTAAAAGCTCTGTAAAAACGTGTTGTTTCTTTCTTGTTATGCTTAGTCGGTTCCATGGCGTATGCTCCGCCGACATTTGCTCCGAAAATTCTGACAAATGCTCCGCGACAAATGCTCCGCTACAATTGCTCCGCGACAATTGCTCCGTCGACATTTGCTCCGCCGACATATGCTCCGAAATGACGACATTTGCTCCGCTGACATTTGCAGCACCGACAATTGCTCCGCCTACAGATCATCCGAAAATACGACATTTGCTCCGTCGACATTTGCTCGGCCGACATATGCTCCGAAATGACGACATTTGCTCCGCTGACATTTGCTCCACCGACAATTGCTCTGCCAACAGATCGTCCGAAAATACGACATTTGCTCCGCCGAATTAATTATAATCATCAGTAAATTAATGATAATTCCACTCTGCTACGACAATTGATCATAATTACATTGACAATTGCCTCGCCGAAAATTTCTCCGCCGAAGTTCGGAAACCACGACACTTGATCCGGTGGCTATACATGACACTCCATCGACACCATTCAATGAATTTGAGGCCGGGGCTTGCTTTTATCATTATAGGTCACCCTAAATAATCTACGTAATCAGAGTATTCATAGTAAATCAGAGGAAATCTAAAGTGCAAATGTAGTTTGCAAAGATAAAAACACTGCTGTATGTCAAAATTGCCCGTTAAAGTTGTTTTAAAGAGAATGTAGATTATATTTTCATGCCTCCAGCAAAGGTATGTTCCGGAGGCATTATGTTATTGGATTGTCCATCCATCTGTCCGTCCGTCCCGTTTTCCTTTCTCGCGATAATCTGTTTGACGGATCGCAGATCAACCATAAACTGGGACAATGATCCGATTAGATTTTTGGGTCTCAGGGTCAAAGGTCATAGACAGTGGCGTAACTACGGGGGACACGGGGGGCACGTGCCCCCCCCCCCAATCGGCTGGCAAAAAAGAAAAAAGAAAAAAGAGAAAAAAAATGGGCCTGCATTAAAACTGCTGATTCTTGCGATAACTCTTTGACAGTTCAGCTTCATATTTTGCTCATGTATGAATACGGGAGGGACAATGGTCTGATAAGATTTGGGGTCCCAAGGTCATAAATGTCATTGTATACGTGAAAATAAACAAATAGAATTATGAATGTACCATAGGCCTATACTTCCGATATGTCGATTAAATTTTTTTTCTACAATCATTTGGATATCTTTGTCATAAAAGCGCTCTTCTCCTTCTCCTTCTCCTCCTCCTTTTCTTTCCCTTCGTCTCCTTCTTCTTCTTCCTCCTCCTCTTCTTCCTCTTCTTCTTCCTCCTTCTCTTCTTCCTCTTCTCCTTTCTTCTTCTTCTTCTTCTTCCTCCTCTTCTCCTTCCTCCTCTTCTTCTCCTTCTTCCTTTTTTCTCTTTGTTCTTGTTCATGTCCTTTTCTTCCTCTTTTCATCATCTTCTTTATCATTTTCTTCCTCTTTTTCTTTTCCCTTTACACTTCTCTTTTCCATCCATCTTCTGCCCACAAAGTTCATATCTTTTGTGCTCCTTTAATTATTGTGTTGACTATTGTATATTATGATGTCTCTTTTCATCATGGTCAATGTTGTCTTCTTGTCACTTGCACTATTATGTATATATTTTGTAAAATCATTTGTAATTCAGCCTGCTGCATGGCTGCAATGATGATTTGTGAATAAAGACCATTATTTAATGTATTCTTTTGATAATCACAGAGGTTCATGGAATTTTGCAATAACCAGATTATGTCACATTCATTTACAGTTTTTATGGCAACGCATCCCATCTACATTTTTTTGTATTCCTGGTGTATAAACCTCATTGCAAGTTGTTTAATTTGTATTTTGCAAATTTAGTTATTACTGCAAAGGATTAATTTCATTTACTTCCCCTGGGTTAATATTTCCCCCAAATCTTCATGAACTTGTTTCCTTTTTTTTTTAGTACTATTTTTACGGGCATTTTCCGTACAATTAAAATTCAATCTTCATAATTCATTTTTCACATCTAATTACTCCTTGCATGTGTATAATTTCTGTTTCCTTTTAACTCTTGATATGATATGAATATTATCTCATCTTGTAAATATGATAATATGAGTCTTCGGACTTTTGCCATGCACGAATATTTCCTTTTACAATAAAAACGAAATTGAACTGAATTTGAATTGAATTTGAATTGAATAATAATGTAGATTGGTCAAAGGCAAGAATCAACAAAAAAGGAATATTATGCGGTAAAAACATTAAAATCTTTTTTTAATCTCCTTACTGTGGGAGGGAGGATTAACCCTCTCCAACAGCTTCCGCCCGGTTGGTCGCTTCGCTTCCTCGATGGAGCAATTGTCACAGTTCAAGTGTTGTGTCTTCGAAATTGATTCGGCAGAGAAATTGCTAGAGAAATTGTCGGCGAGGCAGCTGTCACATTATTGTCGAAATAATTTGGCCGAGCATAATTCAGCGAGCAAATGTCGTTGTTTCGGAGCATATGTCGGCGGAGCAATTGTCTGCGGAGCAAATGTCAGGCGGTGCAAATATCGTTGTTTCGGAGCAGTGTCCGCGGAGCAATTGTCGAAGGAGCAAATGTCGGCGGAGCATATGTCGGCGGAGCAAATGTCAGCGGAGCAAATATCGGCGGAGCATATGTCGGCGGAGCAAATGTCGGCGGAGCAACTGTCGGCGGAGCAACTGTCGGCTGAACAAATGTCGTTGGAGCAACTGGCGGCGGAGCAACTGTCAGCGGAACAAATGTCGGCGGAGCAAATATGGGCGGAGCATATGTCGGCGGAGCAACTATCGCGGAGCAATTGTCGTGGAGCACATGTCGGAATTTTCGGAGCAGTTGTTGGCGGAGCATATGTCGTGTCACCGCTTTTTTTTAATAGTCAACCATGAAAAAATGCATATAAGTCACATGATATGTATGGAAGCAACCGTAAAACATAACACATACGCTGAAGTTAGGGAAATCCTGAGTTTGTGCAAGTATCAGCAAATAAAAGTTACCTTATGACCTTTGCGAACTTTCGAAAATGGCCATTTTAGGTTTTGACTGTGCTCACTGAAGCATGACATGACAATTTTCCATATTTTTATGCAGGGGGTAGGTAGGGGGTTTATCTACCGGATGATATGATTAAATTTTGCTAACTCCTCCTGGTTAAGAAATAATCGTGGTTTGTTTTAGGGGGGACTTATGTTTTGTCCACAGTTATATAGTATGAATTTGTGAGCAAAATGGAGATTTTTTTGTAAATTTGTGAACCACCGTACTGCCAAAATATTACTTTCCTAATCTCTTCTCAAATAAGATGATTGCCGAGCCCGAAATGATCTTGTTTCTAGCTTTTGAGAGTGAGAGTAGCGAGCTAGTGAACGGAAAAGTGGGAATTTTTGTTTTTCTCAAGGCCATTATGTACTGAAAGTGTCATCATTTTTAAGTAAACTTGCTGTTCGATCTCTTGGAATGAAATCTGTGAGTGGAAGAATAGTAGCCTATGACATCAGATTGAGACACAAGAATGCAAACCGATACCTTTCATAAGTTTAATAAATATCATTGGCATTGGTTTAGTTATTTAAATGCTAACGAGCGAATCAAGCGAGCTCTTCCTGATTTCCCATTTTCCTTTTCCTTGTTTTCCCCTTTCTTTTCACTTTCCTTCTCCTCTCTCTTCTCTTTCTTTTCCCTTTTTTCTTTTTAGGTGGTCTGTCATCTTTGACAGATCACCTCTTAATTTCGTCAGAATTTTCTTTCTTTATTTATTTATTTTTCTTTATTCCAAGCACTTTTTTGTGCACTCCAAATCTCAGAATCGGCTGATTCAAATTGCATGAAATTTCGGTCAGTTATCAATCGTAATAAGATCTTGCCGTTCCAATTATATTCATGTTCATCGGGTCATCGTGACGTCATCCAGGCGCCATTTTGTGAAAATCACCTTAGGGTCATATCTTCATAACTGGATGGTCATTTCTCATTCATGTTTGGCACGATTAAAGTTAATATTAATCCAATAAATTTCAGATAGTCAGACGCGCGAGTACGCGTACGTCCGTGCGTCAGCGCGCGCGCAAAAATTAAAAATGCTCGAAATCGCTTCAAATTCATTTTGCACACGTTTCAGGCCATTTTAAGCAGTTCAAAAATTTGCGCGCGTCCGCGTCCGGATGCGCGTCATATGCGCGCGCACATCCCAAATAACGTTAAAACGCCGTTTTTTCACTTGATTTGCATTCCTGATACTTTTCTTAACAGTTTCCATCAAATTAGAACTGATTTTGACTAACCATAAGGTCGCACGCGCGCGTCAAAGTTCAAAATTCGTGCGGGCGCCTATTGGGCAAATAATGTAAAAACACGCAAAACCATTCCCCTTTAAAATCCGTCATAGCTCCTTAGAATGCGTGGAGACCCCCAATTTTTTTTACATATTCTGAAAGCTTATGAGTTGTAGATGTGAATCCATGACAAATTTTTACTCTGTCGATGCTATGACATCATCCTATTCTTATGTGAACTCAAAATTTTGATTTTTAATTTTTGACGTTATATTTTTTTCCTTTAACCGAGACTATCTCGCTTATTATTCATCGATTTTCGCTGAGATTTCGATATGTTGTAGCTGAGACAATTCTCTACAAATATTGTACTCATTGTTACTCATTTTGATGACGTTATCATGGTCTAAATTCACGATTAAAGGTACAATGTCAATTTTTCTCATTTTACGTGTATTCTCTATGGGACATGACCTTTACGTAATTCTTGATTCTACATTCCCGTCTTCTTTGATCAACATCTCCCTTATTTCTGCTTGATTTTCGCCCATCTTTAAGTATGTTGTAGCTGATAAAATTACCTATCTTATGCGTTCATATCTTTTTTAAGCAAGTGTCGAAAACATGTCGAAATTTTGACTGGAAAACCTGAAATTAGAATTCTGTTTTGAATCTACGTGTTATCTCTATGAGCTATCTCGCTTGTGGTTGGTCAATTTTCGCCAGGATTTTTATATGTTCTAGCCGAGACAACACATCCTGCACAGCCAAGGCAAGGCAATCAAGAGAAGATCTCAGGCATTGTTCCATTTTTTTTTTTTTTTTTTTTTTTTTTTAAAGTCCAGAGCTCCGGTCTATACCTAAATTTCACTCAATCTCGAGTTTGGAAGGGGCTACAGAGCTGAAAATAGCCTCATCTGATAGAGCAAAGAATTCTGCACAAAAAGTTACACAGGCGCAAGGGCGTCAAATGACGTCTTCGGGTCGATAATAGCTTGAGAAAAAAATCTAAACAGGTTTTTACAGGGCAGTCCCACCTTCTATAATTGGTGTAGTTTTTTTTTTTTTTTGTAAATGTGTCTGTGTCCTCCGAAAAGACATTCTCTTACTAGAACATATTGACAGACCACCTAATTCGTCATGTGACGAATTCAAATGTCTCGTTCTTTTTCTTTCTTTTTTTGCCAGCCGATGGGGGGTGGGTGGGGGGGGGCACATGACCCATGCCCCCTAACTCTAACCCTAATCCTAATCCTAAACCTTAAACCTACCCCTAGCCCTAAAAAACTTTTTTAAAAATTTGAAGCGAGGCCCATTTTACAATATTGCCACAAAGTCAGGCAATGGTATAGAGAAGACATATATGTAGCTGCATTCATGTTGTTTTGAGTCTCTGTTTAAAATACAAATCCACTACCAGTACACAGAACTCACATTGATTTTCCTTACCATTGTGCTTTTTTTTCATTTTGTCTGTTCCCTTGTACAGGTATGCAAATATTTTCTCTCTTCATTGTTTACCATGGCAGGCAATTCTAATTTGTAATTCTTGATTAAAACAGTCTGAGCATAAGGTAGAGGAAGTTCAAATGTGATGATTATCATTTATAGTAAAATCTTAGCATTAAACATTTTTTTTTGATGAGTTAGACATGTGCCTTGACTATTTTTTTTGGTAGAGAAGGTTTGTTAAAGTAGTTTTATGTGCTTTGTAGTGCTGATCCAATCCAGAATGTAGTTGTTGAATTCCATTCTGACATTTGCTACCTATAAATTCAAACTGCGAGGCAAATTTTCTCGCATATACTGCTATTGTGCTTCACCTAAAGTCCCAGTTTTCCACAATACAGAAAATGGAAAAATTCATGGAATGCAGGAAGAACACGGAATTCACGGAATTTCATGGAAAACGCGACTTTTAAGGCGAAAAAAATTGAATTACGAAAAATATAAAACATAAAAAACAAAGCAAAATCCAATAAAACATCACCATGCATCAGTGGAAAATGTTGATCAAACCTGTGTTCGCATTGTATAGCATGTGTTCGCGAAGTTTAAGTTGCCGTCTGCATACTTCAGTGCGTATACATTAGCATGATTAGGGTGACTTACCGTACGATTTGTAAAGATTATTGCTATTTACAATTGCCTTGTCATATATGTTTTGTACATGTCACCGAAGAACACAGAATTTGAAGTTTAGAACACCGAAGAACATGGAATTTGCATTTTAGAAAAGGGAAAACTGGGGACTTTAGCTTCACCCACTCATCATTTTGCATGGTTGTTTTGATTGACAGGAAGACTTACCAGTTACAATGGATCACAAGCTTTACATGTCTGATAAAGTCTCAGGAAAGGACTTCAGATATGTTCTACGACATTTAAGTGTTACTGACACGGATGTGACAAACATTTATGATGCACATCCAAAAGACCCTAAGGAATGCTGCATACAAGGACTGAAAAAATGGAAGGAAAACAAAGGAAAGGAAGCAACAGTATGGGCCCTTATTCAAGGTCTTTTAAAAGCTGGTCTAAGGAGTGTGGCTGAAGATTTTTGCAAGAACCATGAACTGCATAAATTATATAAGAAAATTGGTATGGTATGAGTTTATTTTGGTTCCTTTTTTGCCTTTTTGGTTTTATAGTAAATTAAACATAAACAGCTGTATATAATAAAGATAATGATAATCATAATGATAGTAATAGTAACAATGAAAATTATAATATCGATATAAATGATGATATTTTGTGACGATGTTTAGTTTCATATCAATGAATTTGTACAATATACCCATATGACTGTATGTTTTGTATTGTATGTCCTGCATAGGCAGTAATATGCACTAGAACCTGACTACTCTCAACCACTGTTTGTGAATGTGTACAGTAAGTTATATTTTATAGAATGTTCCTTTATTGAAGATTGAAAGTAAAGTGAATACCACTGCACAATATATACAATCTCTAAAAAGAGAGAGACATTTTTTTTAACCTCGCATGTATAATCCCTGAACATTATATAATTCAAATAAAAGTAAAAAGGGTTCATAGTATATTGTTATTTTATATAAGATGGGTTAGTTAAAAGAAAGTTCCTGATTGGTGATCATTGGTCAGATTCGCTCTTCTTTCCATTGCGCAATTCGGTATATGGCCACGACCGTAGTATATAAGATGTTATATTGCACGCTTATCTGTGTACAAATCCCATAGCCAAAGGTATCGATAACTTATAAATTATCGATAATTAAAATGGAGTGCGTTGCACTTTACTGACTTGTGATGGATATTGCAATGTTTATAGTTGGGTGATCAGCTCTAATCACAAAAGCAGTTTTCCATCTTATATAACACATAGTACATGCTCATTGTCATCAAATATACTGTGGAAACTTGGTATAATGAGGTCCTTGGGACCATAAAAATTACCTTGTTATAGCAGGAATCTAGTTATATCAGGGTTAAAAAAATGGTAAAATATAAAGAGCTGGGACCGGAATATTACCTTGTTATATCAAGAATGTTGTTATATTAGATCTCTTTATACTGAATTTCCACTGTACCATAAAATGTGCATCCACAGATATAGAATTTATTTCGTGCACTACATATATATCTCACCTCGGCCTACGGCCTCGATGACATATAATGCACTTGAGAAATTCTAAGCTATGGATGCTCATATTCCAACTCCAGAGCATGCACTATACATATGATATACTTTCTGTGGAGGGGGGCAGGGGTTGATTAAATGCATATGTAGTATATAGCATGGGGGAGGGGGTAATCAAGAAGAAACAATTCCTTTTTTTGAGAGGTTTATTTCAAATTTGTCCCTTTTCTCTTTTATTACTCAGTCTTGCGTTTAAGTTTCACAAAGGCTAAAAAGCATCAAGATTAAGATTTGATCCATTAAATCTGCACCTGTATACATATGTATAAACTGTAGGTATAAGAAACAGAAATTTTAGGTATAGGTGAAAAATTGCTTTTCTATCTACTCTAAACATCATATTAACACTCAATAAATCAAACTTCTTTTTAGCCTTTCTTTCTACAAGCTGGAAACAAATTTGGCCACAATGGTAAAGTCTTAGGGAATTGGCAGAATAATTGAAACATAGTTAGTTTCTGGGCACTGAGAACAAAACAGGCATTTTTTTTTTAAAGTCTGACCTACCAATTTATACAAAAACGCATTTAGACCTAAATCCTGAAATGAAATAATCTTATCTGACTCATTTGGCATGAAAGTTTGATAGTCTCATTTTGATTTTCATTGGTTGCTTATTTTGGGCTGCTAGGTTGGACGAAAACCATTATTTTGTATAACAAACCTCACAGAAAATTTTGTTTTTGTTATTCATTCATTAATTCTACAAATAATTGAAACAGCAATCATGGCTGATCAACTGAAATACAATCAGTATTTGGAATTAGTTTTGGGTAAAAACATGTGTAAGTAGTTTTCTAGAGAGCGCTTTACACTGTTTGAGCCTAAGGAATGCGAAAATTAGTGGACAAAGGGTCAAAAAGTTGTGCTATAAACCTGCTGCTATAAGACATGGAATTTTCTCTGATCTAGATGACTCTAAAGACCACAAAATGTTAAGGAGGAGACCATTTTTCAATCTCTTATGTCTAAAGTGATAGGAAACAAGTAGATACCTGGAACTCTAAAATGATGAGGAGTCGTTTTGATTGAAAGGCCACAATCTTAAACTTATTCCTGATTAACAAAATTTAGGGCAAACTGAATTAACAGTGTGACAAACAATATATTTTGAAGAAAGTCACTGTATAATGAGCTTCAGATGGCTTAAACTGCTTTTGAGCTAGGAAAAGAACTGGAAACATATTAAAATCTAGTGAAATGCAAGAAAGAAAATTTGATTGTAAAATGAAGGGTGTAATATGCTAACCTAAAATGTATTTAGAATATGGTAAGAATATGTAAGTGTAAATGTAAGTCAAAGGTTCAGTGTTCCAGTGTATCCCTGGGTTTGGCATGCCGTAGCATGGTTACCGGAATTTCCAAATAAAGTTCCTCTTGAGATTTTATTCATTTTCCAGACAATTGAAAGAAACTGTGCTTCCGGTTGCTGTTTTTCTTTTCAAATTTTTGGTACAGCGTAGAGAATAGTTTCTTGAAGCTGGAATTGCGAATATGAATTTTACTTTGCTCCCATAATATAGTATTATATTTCATCCTATTCACCGACATTGAGTGCATTACAGTATTTTCACATTATGCCATAATTTCTGAATTGCAAACAGAAATTAAGCCTGTTTGTACTTCTGGGATGTTAGAAGAGAAGAGAGAAGATGGTGTTTTCTGTTCTTTTTTCTGTTTAATGCAGGAAAGTATGTTCAGGTTTTCTTACATTAAAACATTATATTGCTGGACAGGCCTTGCCACCAAAGAAAAAGAAGACCTGGTTAACAGGCAATTTAGTATTTAAGGGCAACATTAGCCTCCTCTGTAGAACAGGTATCTTCAAACAAAATTAAACAAGGCAAAATGTTCTCTTGTTTAAGAAAAATGCCTTTTTAGACACAAGACCTTGAAGGTTTTTTTCAACAGTACTTTAAAAAATAGAAAAATACTTCCCCATGAATTCTCTTTTTTTATACCATGTATGTTGACAGTTAGACATAAGCTTCCAAGAGTAACAATAACTTGCATACATATCTTTTACAGTATCCTGTTAATTGTTCATATTTTTTATCTTTTTATTTAATGCAGGTCAACATGAAAGCCTAGTGCCCACACCAGGTAAGGTTGTTGTAGTGTTTTATGATTCCTCTCTCAATTTTTCTGGTTTCGCTTGTGAGTCTTAATGCTTTCTCTCAAGTGTTGGGCAATTCCATAATTAGTAACAATTGTATGGGTAATTTTGGCCTTTTGGACCTCCTTAACCCGTTTAACGCTAAGGAGATGAGTTGGGCAAGGATCCATGGAAAATGTATGTTATAATGAAATCAAATCATGCTCAACAAGTTCAAAGATAAGTTGGCACATCAAAAATCTCTGTTATAACAGCAAAGATAATTCTTGTGTAAACCTTTAACTAGCATGAAAAGGATAATTTGTGTATTCCTTAGAGCAACTGAAATTTTAGTTTGAAACATTACAAAATATGGACATGAAAAACTTTGGATCATGTTTGATCAGACATTGCATGCATATAGAAGAATGCTTAGGAGACCTTAGACTGACAGAATATTATAGAACTACTCGATAAAGGCATGCATCAATATATCCCTCCTTTACATCATTAAGAAAAGACAACTTAAGTTTGTTGGGCATAACATTAGAAGAGAAGGCCCAAAAATGGGATACTGACTGAAAAACTTGATAGAGAAGCAAATGGAAGCAATGTATAAATTAATTGAGCTGATATGTAATTGTAGTAACAGCACAATAACCAGAGACAGATGTAGGTAGAAAGCCTTGATCACAAACGTAATGCCATTTGAATACAATTCTAAAAAACATACAGATATACAGAATACCAGAACAATCTGTCTTATTTGCTTGAATGCAGTGATGCCACCTCCGTGCCATTTGAATACAATATTAAGGCACACTCAGACACTAAACAATGATATGTCTCACAGTTTTTAACACTTCTTTTAACATAAGGCGATATTCAAACTCGACACTTTGTCTTGTGTCAAACTCATGAGAACACGGTCAGTCATGTAAATTAGTGTGTTAATACCATTTTCACACCATAGTAGCTGGACTAATTTCACGTACGCAAAAATATGCGGTTACCATTACTTATTACCGAAAAAGTACAGAGTAAACACTTTTATGCCTTTTGACTGGCATAAGGACTGGCATAAATATTTATCAAGTGATTGCTGAGTGGTGGTAACTCGACCCAGCAAGCAGTTTACCTGCCAACAGGATGGTACCTAGAGTGGTAATTCGCATCTTTCTTGTGATGCTAATGCCCCCAGAACATCTTCCAACCATTTTTTTGTTGTTGTTGCCATTACAGACTGAGGTTTCTGAGCACTAAGTTACACAAAGCTCATGTGTGCAAAAGCTTTCTTTCAATCTTTTCTTTTTCTTATCTTCTCTGTGCAGGTGGTAGTAGCTATTTCTCTCTGATTCTTGCTGTTTACAAGAATGATCGATTGCCCATGTTTTCTACTGGGGAAATTGGTGGACAATTGTCCGCAATGGGCGGATACTTGCCGCCGTGGTGCAGGAGGTGATAAGGGCGAAAAACCAGCAGGAAGCAATGGCAGGGCTCCCTTTCTCTGGGGGATATGCTGGAGAAAATTCCCTTATGGCCCACTTGGGGATTGTGTACGGTGCGACCAAGATGTTTCTCCACCACCACACCACAGCGGCAATGTCCTGCCCGGGGGCTACATTTAATTTAATTCACTTTATTCACATCCATAAAAAGGCAAACCAAGTATATACAATACATAAACATTGTGCCTCTCCCTATCCTCCAGTCTTGCACCTCCTTGGCCATGCCCCTGTATGGTGTGCCCAGCTGGAGACGGTTTGCCGCTGCTGCTCTCTCCTTGGCTCAGCGTACCATGCTGTCCCTTGCTATCCATATCTGGGGCTGCCCTGAAATGACAAGCAAAATTCTGGCAGTATCTCTTGCTACGGACCACTAAGTATCACATTCAGACCTAGTTACCTGATGTTATTTTGTGCGATAAGCTAATGCCAACAGTGGATTGGATGTTCCGTGCTCAGATGGGGCTGGCTGGCGAGTCCCCGGACAGTCCCTGCGGCTAGTATGCCATTCAAGAATTGCCCATGTGTGTAATATGGCCTAGTCCCACCTGTGGCACTGGGGTTAGATGTGCTTTACTCGCACTGTTCCTTTACTTACTAATTGCTGCTCGCCACTCAGATTTAAATCCTATTCTGCCATTTATTCACTAGTTCATTTTCTTTCTATTCTTTCTTCTCTGTTGGCTGGGGTTTGTGCCTGCATAAGGCAATGTTTTCTGCGACATTGTGCCAGATTAACACCTGGTTAGGAAAAAGCTGTCTATATCACAGACTAAGGATCATTCAAGAGGGGGTATCCTTGATCGGTAGGTTGTGTTAGCCTCAGCTGGGCATAACTTTTTCATTCCATCCTTTTGTTTTCTTGGCATGGTTGACTTTTCATTAATTTATCTTATTTTATTTTCTCATTTTATTATTTACTTATTTATTTTTTCCTTTGTTGGTCTGTATTACTACCTTTCTGTAAGTCCTTAATAATCAAACATCCTGTGGGGTCCACTTACCCACGTATATTATTATGCAACATGTAAGTAAATAGTGGAGGTATATTTGCCACCTGCAGAAAGCTGTTGGTGCAGCAGATGCACTTTGGTGCTGGCCACACTGATCTCATGAGCCCTGGGCCCCACTCAACGAAACGTCGCAATAGCAATCGTCACCAGAATGGCAACTTTCTTTTCAAAGCCAATCAGGAAGCAGAATTCTCACTGTTGCCATGGTATTCATCTCTCCAACAGGAGTCGCCTTCACTGCTACTCACCATGATACAGCGGCCCGGGCCCAAATATGTGAGCTGTGTGGTGAGCTCCTTTGATTATTCCTCTGCAGGGAAAAAATTAATTATTTTTTTTCCAGGGCTACTATTTGAGCCCACCCACCCAAATTTTCTACATTGTATTACAGTTTACATTGGACCCTATGAGAATTTCAGGGGCTCTTTTTTAGTTTTCCAGGGCTCTTTTTGGCGTTTCGAGGGTGAATTCGCCCCGAGCCCCCGTGTATTTTTTCCCCTGTTCCTCTGCTAGTGCACTCTACACTCATTGCACAACTCCCCACCAGGCTCGCATGATTTTGTGGTAGGACAGTCCTTAATGTCTATTTGAACCAACACGCGGGAGGCCATAAACATAGGATGTTATAGTCTCGACTTTGCTTTATTCTTTTTCCTGTTGTTGTTGTGTTTTGTTTATTTTCTCTCTTGTGCACAGTACTCCATGAATGTGGAAAAAGTTTCGCGATATGCTGTTGTACAGCAGATCTCCATGGGTCTGTGCCTGTGGTGTATTTTCTTTCATATTTGACGCCTACTAACTCAAAACCATCTGGAGGTGTGGGCAGCCGGTAGAAGGCAGATTTTATATCTTTCTCCCTTCCTGCAAAAGTTCTACCTTTCTGCAAAAGATGTTTGTGCCAGGGACCTATGTTGTACGATTTCTCTTGCTGTTCCCTTTGCTATTATGTAATCTCTCTTGGGGGTACCCCTTCCCCTGATTTTGGTTGTCTTCCTGCTGTGATTATTAGTCCTTATTAAGGCTACTTTGTGGGTTGTTTATCTGTGCATCACAAGTTCCTACGACCATTTATGATGCCTGCCTGCATTTATGTGCGTACCTACAATACTATTCATTACATGGGATTAGAAGAATTGCAATATCTGAATAATGCATACAAGCATTGGGGTGGGGGGATTGGCTGCCAAACATATGTCCATGTGCACGACTGCATTAGCCTAAATCCCAACTGGATCTTCCTGTCTTTGGATGGGGCGGGGGAAGGTTCTGCCAGTGTTATTGGATATTGGGACAGTTGAAGACCCCACTTATACTTTGTCAACAAGGTGCCCATATCTGTCAGTGGTTCAGAGTCCTGATATCATGCCGGTAGTCCCAGAGGTTTTTTTAGGGGGTGCCCCATCCTTCCTGTTAGCACATCAAGGTGCAGCACACATTTTAGCGGGCTGGCAAGAGGTCTGCTGCATGGCATGGAGAAATACTCTCCATTAGCGAATGTGCTGAGATCAATATTTCCCCTTTCCAAACTTAATCTCTTATCTTTCTGGATAAGGACATGCAGCCAGTCCCCCTCTATGTGCTAAGAGACTGTGACTGGGCGGGTTGGTGTCTGAACACCTTGCCCTTGTGGCCTGCTGCCTGTAGAGTATATGTATATAATTCTCCTTGATGTTGGTGTAAATAGTGAGAATGCTTCGAGTTCTCCCCCTATAATTTCTTGGAGCAGGAACCCAACTGGGCAAGTACCTATAAATGTTACCAGGAAATTTTTTTTCAAAATCAAGGACATTCCTAAATTTCCTATAATACTATGGATAGACCTTTGCAGAACTGAGAAACACGATTTAGCGTGGTCAAATTTCCTTTCTCTATAGTAGGAACACTCCTACTTAACAGTTTGCAGATATGTAGGAACCAAGGATGGGAAAGAGATGTGGAGCCAGGCCTATTTCTTCCTGTCAATATACCAGAGTCTATTTACGTCTGGTATCTGTTATGATTGAACGTTTAAGTTCAATGGAATTTCTGACATTTGATCCGTATCACTCACACCATAGTGCTCGGTTATAATAACCTCACCCAACAGACATGCTGGAGCATGCCAATTGACGACCATGGGATAGTTGTGTTCTACTAATGGATTTTTAGGGACAGCGCCACCAGTAATCAGCAAATATTTCTCAAAACGCATCATTTTTTATATTGCTAATTACTTTTCCATCCAGTTGGGGGACTGGAATGGAACTAGGATATTTGAGTATCCTGTGCATAACAAGCAAACAATTTAAGTGAATCTGTTATTCTAATGATTTCAGTCTATGACCCTAGAGGGCAGCATGTCGCCCAAATTTGGACAGCTCAGCCTCCCATATATAGCCCTGTGTGGGTTCGGACCTTGAAATTTAATATCCTACTCAAGCAGCAAGAAGCAGGTGACAATCAGCAAATTTGAGCGATTGACATTCACACATGTTAGGCTACATGTTGCATAGCCAGACCTGACGCAGTGTAGCACGGCGTCGGACAAGGACACACATAAAATTTTGGCAAACCCATTTGCTATACCAGAAAGTCAACCGCATTTGCATAGGCCTACAGTGCATGTGTAAGAGGTCAAACTTCCCGCGGAGAGAACAAAATTTCGGAGTGCAGATGAGACAATAAATCATCGCTTTTTTTGTAATTTCTAAATCATCAAATTATGTGAAATGATAGAACATCCCTCAAACATTCAAACATTCGCCCTTTTATGATAATGTCACTTTTGTAGCTGAAAAAATTCAGCTTCATCACACATGCAATGTTGTCGCAATTTTGCAGCGGGTTCGCAATGATTTCCTATGCCCGCTTGTACGGCGTTGTCGCGAAGCGACAGCGCTGCATTTGCGTTGCTCTTTCATTAGTGGGCCCACTTTTATGCATGAACACTCATTCTGGCTTCTGCTAAGCCTGTACGAAAAAGATACGTTACGAGGCAGGTCCCTCGAAAGTATTGATGTCAGTGTAAATAAACTGTGCAATTTGCTCTTTTACATGTCACTTGCTTCCCTCTGCCGAATCAGGGCAGAATTACTTGTCATTCGTTGGCGAGCCGGTTGCTGCCCTCTCGCACCCCCGATTTGTGCTGCTGTGCTGGCCCAGGTCATCCCGCCGGCTTCCTCTTGCTGTGGCTGCACATCGCAATCCTACTCTCTGTCTCTTGCAGTAGTTGTATTTCTTGTCCCTTTTTGTCGAAAAGGCCAATGGGTTTGTCCTTTTTGTCAGTGAATGATGCCTGGTCCCTTGCGCCTTTCTCTTTCCCATTTTTGTGAAGCTTGCTTGTGTGAAAATTCGACCTTCGTAGTTTTTTCGTGAAGCAATGACGACTTGAGCGAAAGTGCGCTTTCACCACAAATGCTATGGTAACCTCTTGTTGACCTCACTTTGTTCGTTATTTGAATATTGATGGTCTAGTGATGGCGTGTTCCTATTTCTGACTGCGTCCAGCTAAGCTTCTCCCAAAATATTCATGATCAGCTTATTGTGATCATTTTATTTTTTTTTTGTTATGAAATAAAGGGGTTTTAACACCATAAAGTGATATATTCTTGATCTGGAAATACTTTCTGCATTAAATTTCTGCAGAAATTAACTTTCTGTATTTCATTAAAAATGCAATTGTAAAGCATGCTAAAACCGAGATTTATACATTAATTTCAGAATCTCCCTGAAGGAGGCTGGCAAGGTCCAAATTACCAATTATTCATAGAAAGATGTGGGGGGAGGGGGAGATGCAGGGGGGAGATTAAGACAGAGGGAGAGAGAGGGAGAGAATGGAATAAGGATGAAATAAGAAGTACTTAGATGTGGGGGGAGGGGGAGATCGGGGGGGGGGGGGGAGGATTAAGACAGAGGGAGAGAGTGGGAGAGAATGAAAGAGGGATGAAAGAAGAAGTACTTAGATGTGGGAGGAGGGGAAGAGCTTAAGATAGAGGGAGAGAATGAAAGAGGGATGAAAGAAGAAATACTTAGATGTGGGAGGAGGGGAAGAGCTTAAGATAGAGGGAGAGAATGGAATAGGGATGAAAGAAGAAGTACTTAGATGTGGGGGGGGGGAGATTAAGACAGAGGGAGAGAGAGGGAGAGAATGGAATGGGGATGAAAGAAGAAGTACTTAGATGCAGGGGGGGGGGGAAGATTAAGACAAAGGGAGAGAGAGGAAGAGGGATGAAAGAAAAAGTACTTAGATTCAGGGGGGAAAAGATATTAAGATAGTGGACCAGGAATTATAGCACTGAGTCTTATTCATTCCTAGTGCATCGTATGCAAAGCAAAACATACATTTGAGAAGCTTTGTGACATTCTCGCATTCCACAATGTATATGCCATCAACGTCTTTACCATGATAGGCTTATTTTCCTACTCACTGGTTGACAACAATTTTCAGGAAAGCAGATGCTGGGAGTGAGAGTTGACCAATTAAATAAATATTTAACTGACCAAGGGATCCTAAGGGCAAGGGAAAAATAGGATGAGTTAATAGAACTAGCAGTGAGAGCCTAGGGAAAAAATGAAGTGTTCGGAGTCTGTAATCATTTAGAATAGGAGTGACTGTTGCAAATGAACCAAATGAGGGGTTGCTATGTATGTATTGAAGCTATATTGATTAGATTAATATGTTATTACAATATTCAATTAGATTATTACTTTGATTAAATTCTACTGATGAAATTGTTACATTATTACATTAATACAATAATAAAACATTTAAACATTTAAAATCAATTAATTGATCAAAAGGCAGTAAAAAGGAAATGCACAAAAACTGATTTGCATGACTCATATAACTATGGAAAGAACTTTGGACACTTATCAAGAACATAACAGTTTACAGGTGTAATTATAGATGTAATTAAAGACCCTTATAATATTATTTTAATCTCTTAATTCTTTGTGTGTTCAACTTTAAACCCCCTGTGCATTGCATTAATTTGGCAGCAGGCACTTTTTTCTGGGTTTACAAGGATGCTGTAATTTCAGAAGGCTTTTACTTTTTACCTGAACATGTAGAAGATGAATTTTTTAGCGAAGTTATAGAAATTTTAATGTGCTTCCTTATCACATCTTACTCATTTGGTGTATTAATAGCCTTTTATATGATATTATTTTTTCAAAACATGTATTTTCAGTATGAATATGTACATGTATCTGTTCACTTCTGGCCTTTTCAACAAAAATGTTGGCACTCTTTTGTGTTCCTATGTGAGTGGCAAGTATTTTATATTCACACATGTTTCAATAAGCTTTCCAGGATACCAGAATTAACATATCCTGACTAGAGTTAAATAACAGAGAGGGGATTTAGGAAATGTCCCAGTCAGAGCTTTTGTACAGTAAGCATTCTTTCACAAAGATGCTAGACTAATCAGAGACAGAACAGTATTAAAAAAATATCCTAAGACAAGCTTTACTATGAAGTCACATTTACAAACGCTGGGTGAATGAACCATGCAAACAATGCATAACCTAGATATAAGCAAACATTCAATTGTGTGTTATTTGAGTATGGATAGTTTAGTGTGATTGAGCAAAAAATGAGCTCCGAATGTGCTCTGATGCAAAGAGAACTCAGTTATATTGTCTTAATGCATCCTTTCTTTTACTTTGTTTTAGTGGTGACTCCAGAAAATGAAGAAGGTGATCATTTCAGGGCTTATGACTTTACCGATGCTCCTAGTAGCCGTAAGTATGCTAGCCAAATGTAAGGAGAGGTAAGGGCAAGAGACTAACTCACCTTAGGCTATGGTCACAAAAGAGAGCGGCGACCGACCGATTTGCAGCCTGCTTGGGCGCCGCTGGAATTTAGGCATTGCCCAACGATCTTGAGCGGACTGTAAAGCCTCAGTGATGCCCGGCCGATGTCCTGTCGATTTCCCGTCGGTTGCCGGTTGATTTAGGTAAAAAGTTTGCGAAATTGGGGGATTTTCTCCGCGCGGCGTTGGAGCAGTGACCAAATGATGACCCATCGGTTCCCGCACAATCTCTTACCTGCCAATGGCCGATTTTTAAGAAATCGCCCGGCGTCCAACCGGTGATCTGCGCGGGAATCTGCGGGTGTCCCGTAGGTGTACCGGCGGCAGCCCGCCGGTCTTCTCCGAAAATTTCTCAGGAACGCCCCGGGTATATATATGATTGATTTTTGGATATCAACAAAATTTGCTTTTACACAGGTCAACGAGGTCTACGATGCCCTTGATTCCATCTCAACGACCACGACAGCGAGATCCACAAGCCCATAAGCTGAGCAGAGGTTGTGGGTAGTCACGCAGGCGTCGCCGGACGCCAGTCTATTTATAAGCTAGCCCACCGGTGACCGACCGATCTCCTAGCGATGTACAGGCGGCAACTGTTCGGCAGACTTTTCATCTAGCGCCTTCAATTTTTTACCTAAATCGCTCGAAGGCGACCGCTTGACTAGGTCGGTCTCCGGGCGGTGACCGCTCAAGCACCGAGCGTATTTTGGGCGGCGAGTGAAATGAGAGCAGGCGCTGCCGAAATTTTAACTCTGCACTACTGTATGTAAATGAATGACATACCGGGAATGGGCCATTTGTAAAGAGAATTAAATACCTTTAATTATCAAGTAATTAAGTTAAATTAGTTTGTGACATTGCAAATAAGGTCAGCATCATTTCATGAAAATATTCATTGTGAACGATGCTATCAGTCAGATTTAAGCACATTTATTGATATTGAATGATAAAAGTTGATAAACACGAGGCCTATTTCACAAGGACATAATTGATAATTAAGATCAACTGAAAAATTATAGTATGATGTGGGTGCCATGACATAATTAGATATCATTATTAATAGACCAAAATGCCTCCTGAATTTGATACTTTTCCATTGAGTTAAATTAAATGTAATCATAGAAGAAGAGAAGTAGGGGAGATGAACTTTTAGCACTGTAGCACTGTGCTGCTTATAAAGTTGCTGAAAATTAAAAATGTTAAAATGCCGGATTTTATTGCCATACACCTAAGCTTATTAAGTCTCTGGAGACTCGGCACATAGAGTTATATCTGGAGAAGATAACTCTAGCTATGGTTCAGCACTGATCACTGGACAGGAAAGCGGAGGTACAGTTGGGTCTCCATACATGTGGATCGTGAAATAAACAGTACCTGAAATACCGTTTCCTAAAACTTTACACTCTACATTCGACAAGATTTGCATATGGTGGGCTCTTTAATACAGGATCAGTTTACAGATTTTTCTGTTTCACAAATCCACATACTACTTACATTCACTGTAAGTGCACTGAAACTACTGGAAGCTGCCCATGGCCAGTCAAGCTGCTTGCCGCCCCCCCCCCCCCCCCCCCCTTAGCACCCTAATGATGCCATTGTGAATGGGTTAATATACTGTTCATTCATACATGATTTCCACTTTGATGAGACCAATTAGATAGCTTTGGATACCATGATCACTGTTGACATTAAGGAACCAGTCTTATAACATCTTTCTTCTTTGGCTTTGACAGCTCCTGCATGCCCTTCCAATGCATCACCCCTTCATGTCATTTTATGGCCTCATCTGAGACATCATAATTGTCTGGAGGATTTAGATCAGGAACTCTCTGACTGTGCTGCTTTTACCACAGACCAACTTCAAAAACTCACCAAGAGCAAAATCTTTCAGAATGAATCTCAGAAACAGCAGTTCTTGGAGGTAAAGACTATTTTCTTGATTAGTGTCAATAATATTCATTTGGTAACAATTACTTTTGATAAAATATGTGATGTTCACTAAAGTAGTTGGCATTGGAGAAAGGGACTTATATTCAAAATTATCCTATCGTGCATCATCTACATTTTACAGCACTGTCAATTTCATTGCATCCCCCCAAAGAGTGTCAAAAAAAGTTTCGACATCTGAATGTTCCACTACCGTGTGTCTCAAAAAAAACGTAACACTTTTGAAATGGTTGCCAAATTGAGCATATATTATTTCATGAAAAAATGTCAATATGTATGGAAAGCTAAAGGACCAACCTTTCATATGAAATGAAAAAATTGAAAAAAAATCATGCTTCGATGAACAGGGTTCACTTAAGTTAGAGGTATGAAAATGGGCCTGCGCAGGATTTTTCCTTCCAATTTTGGACAGGTATAGCATACAAAATAAATTTGATATGAGATATTCATGATCGATGGATTAAGAGTTAAAAGGATGTTTTGCATACCAGTCCTTTCTCTCTGTCATTTACTTTTATCTTTACCGGTACCCTTACTCAATCGGTACTTTGAAAGCCGTGATATTCAGTCAAGAAGAAAAGATAGCCATGTGGACTATGAACTGATTACTTTTGTCAGATCTTTCATTTTAAGATGAACAAAGCAGTTGTAAATAAGAAAAAAAAATAAAAGAAACATGAACATCTTTAAAAAAAAAGATTTAACTTGTTTTTGTCATGTCTGCCCTAATGTGTGTGTGTGTGTGTGTGTGCGCGCGCGCGTGGGTGTATGTGTACGTGTACGTGCCTGTGTGTGTGTGGTTTGTGTGCGTGTGATAATTGGTTTGAGCAATTGCTTGATGGAATTAATGTTTCAGTGATTTATCGATTGATTTCATTGATCAAAATGAGTGACTGGTTAATAATTTGATTATTAATGGAAAAAAAATGATCCACCAAACTTTCAGAAGAAAAGTGATAAAAAAGGAAGGAGTAGGTGAGAGGATAGGAAGAAGGTTGTATGTGTGTGTGTGTGTGTGTGTGTGTGTGTGGGAGGGGGAGGACAGTGGGTTGCGTAATGTTAATTATGATTAGGAATATTTCAATTTAGCCAATTCTCATTCATCCTTAATCCCGTTCACATCTACCGGATCAATGATACAATAAGATGGGAGTGGAAGTGTGTGTGCGTGTGTGTGTGGGGGGGGGGGGGTGGGCGGTGGTGTTTCGGGATTGATAAATAACAGAGAAAAAGGAATGGTATTCAAGGTATTCAAAATATCCTGTTGATCCATCGATCATGAATATCTCATATCGACCTTATTTTGTAAGCTACAAGTAACTTACCTGTCCAAAATTGGAAGGAAAAATCCTGCGCAGGCACATTTTCATACCTCTAACTTAAGTGAACACTGTTCATCCAAGCATGATTTTTTTTCCAATTTTTCATATCATATGAAAGGTTGGTCCTTCAGCTTTCTATACATATCGACATTTCTTCATAAAATTACATATGCTCAATTTGGCAACCATTTCAAAAGTGTTACGTTTTTTTTGAGACACACGGTATATTTCCAGGAAATTTTTATACCTGTGGAAAGCCCAGGATTTATCCTATCACATGACACAAAAAATATCTGAAAATAGTTCATGCTTGAGTGAGCAAAAGGAACTTTTGTGAAAGGGTGCAAAGTTCAGTCTTGACAAGAATTGGTATGCTCACTGGTGTCAGCGAAGTTGGGAGTGGTTTAAATTGTAAAGGCCTAGAAATTTTCATTTTCTTATGGCCTCAACAATTTATGAGGAATATCCCTTGTTGTATGTATGTACTGGCATATCTCATTAACATGTCATTTTTGAGTGAGTGATTGAAATCTTAATTCATTATTACATTTGGGTCATAAGCTTGCATACTGTGGATGTCAAAAAAAAATATCACCACGCATGGTCATGTAGAAAGATCAATCAAGCAATCAATTAAGTATTATCAATCAGTCAATTAATGGGTCACTCAATCACTTTGGGTCACTCAATCAGTCAGAAAAACAACCAGTCAGTCATATATATTCATTCAGTCGACAATGACAAGTGAGTTGACACAACTGAATAACTTCTATCTGCAATGCAGACCTGTAGGTTTCGTGGTCAATACAAAAACTTGAACATTTGTTTGAGTGAAGAGACTTCATATCTTATCAATAATTTTTAGCTTGTTTTTTTGCTTGACAGGTGGCAGAAAGACATGACTAAAGCATCATTGTTTTATAGCTTTAGTAATGGTTATAGACTTCTGTCGCAATCCAACTGAAGGCACATCTGAGGATGTTCTTTAGGGGTCATCCCTATAGCCAGAAGGTCTGATAGTTAACAGGTCTGATAGACTGATACCCAATAGTTATTTATTTATTTATTTATTTATTTATTCATGTTTTCTTTATAAAAAGAAGGGTGGCCCTACTCAGAGCCGCAGATGGCCTACTTTACAAGGGAGCCCTGCTGTAGAACAAATATAACAAATACAACGTAGAAATAGAATGGTAAATGATAACACAGAAAAAAATGAAATTAAAAGAAAAATACAAACATAATATAGAGTTACAATATAGTAATGATAACGTAATGTCAACGAAAAATAAGAAATGATAAACAAAAGAACAAACAAGATAGCAAATTAGAGATTATGAAGAACAGATTTAAAAAGAAAATACATACTTTATTTAAAGTGGGAAGGCTACATATTCATAAGAGTACTTCAACAGGTGGTCTGGTATTGTCTAAGGCGTTTTTTGAGAGTTGGGAGAGAAGGGGATGTTTGAATGCAGTGGTAGGGAATTATAGAGTTTCGTTGCAACGTATGAGAAAGAGTGCTTTTTATTTTCATTTTTAGGTTTGGGAAGATATAGTTGATTAGTTGATTAGTTAGATAGATGATTCAATAGACCGAATATACGAGAGGGTCCAATAGATAGAAGGTTCTATAGACAGAATCGGCAGGAGAGTCCAATAGTCCAGAGGTTTTATAGATCGAATGACCAATGGGGTCTGAGAGTCAGAAGGTAAGATAGATAGAATGTTCAATAGTCTGAATGTACAAGAGGGTCCAATAGATAGAAGGTTCTATAGACCAAATCAGCAGGAGGGTCCAATAGTCTGAAAGTTCTATAGATGGAATGAACAACGGGGTCCAAGTAGTCAGAAGGTCCAATGGATAAAAGGTTCAATTGTCCAAATTTACGAGAGGGTCCAATAGACAGAAGGTTCTATAGACCAAATCAGCAAGAGGGTCGGATAGTCCGAAGGTTCTAGGGGTCCGATGGTTAGAAGGTCTGATAGACCGACAATAACGAAAAAATACTGCATTTTTTCATATTCTTTCTTTTTATATTAAATTTTTAGTTTTTTAATTTCAATTAAAGGGAAAAGTAAGTAATGTCTGTTCTTTCTATATATTGTATTACAATAAACCAATGACACTAATGTTCTTATGGGGTGGGACTGAGGGCTAGACCCCCTCCCCCAATAAAAAAAAATGGTTCATTATGACATTAAACCAATGTATTGAACTTCTTGACTCACTTAGCAACAATATAAAGAGCAACTGCAGGTAAATAGTATTGTTTTACTAGTGGGGCAAGCTGTGGGAGGGGGTGTCCCGGGGGGGGGGGGGGGGGGGGGGAGGGGGGGCAGTAGTTCTACGGGTGGGCTATGGGGGGAAATGACGATATAGGCTATTTCATTTGCATATAATGACATTACAATATCTTTTATTCAAAATGTTTTAACTATAAAGCAACGTACCAAAAACTTATGTAGAAGACACAAATTTATATTGGTTTGACACATAAAGGTAAGTAGGCAGGTAGCCTGCCTGTGCCCCCCAAACTCGATGGCAATTATACAGGGTGTATCAATAAAAATGTTACACTTTTGAAAAAATTATAAGAATTATGTTTCAAAATATTTCAAAGGGTTTTTCATGTTTGATACATGCCCATTTTCCTCATCTATCAAGTGCCACTCACAAAACAAATTTCAATTCATGCTTGGGCAAACACTTACTGTTTTTGTTCAGAGTGTGAAAAATGACTTGTGCCAAATTGAAAAAAAAGAGGTACAATTAAACCAGCAGTCTAAATATATACTCTCATTCAAAGAAATTGCTCTTTGCCCGAGTTGCCCGACTGCCTGACAGGTTGACTGACCGATTGTTTTGGGCATTTTATTTGTCAATAATTTTATCAATCAGTGATTGATTGGCTGTTGATTAAATGATTACATTATTGACTGTTTGATTGACTGACCGACTGACTGGCTGGCTGAATGGTTGGATGACTGGCTGACCCATTGACTGATCTGTCATTAGCACCTAATTACAGAAAAGAGGGACTATTAAGCAAAGCAGTCTGAATAAGTACTCCTATTCAAACAAATTACTCTTTGACATAAAATTATGATAAAGTTTTGATAGTCTAGGGGGCATGAATAAATTTTCTTTCATAATTTTAGTGAGTTCACTGCTTTATGCATGGGGTGAGTACTAATGTGCAAAATTACATCAAGATCTTTAAAGCACATGATTCTCAACTCACAGACTCATCACATCTACGTATGCCAGTCATTCAGTCAAGAATATAAGTACCAAATTAACAACTCTTCGGATCATTCAATCGATCAATCAACAAAAAATCTATCAACAATCAACCCATTGATACATCAACTGATAGATCAATCAGTCAATGCATCAGTCAGCCATTCAAACATTCAGTCAACCAGTCAATCAATAAGGTAATCATTTAATCAACATCCAATCAATCATTTGATTGATCAAATTATTGAAAAATAAAATGCCCAAACAATTGATCTGTCAGGCAGTCGGGCAACTCTGTGGCAAAGAGTAATTTCTATGATTAGGAGTACTTGTTTAGACTGCTAGACAGTTTAATTGTCCCTCTTCTATCAATTTGGCGCAAGCCATTTTTCACACTCTGAACAAAAACAGTCAGTGTTTGCCACAGCGTGAATTAAAGGCATTCAGTTGGCTAACTTTGTGAGCAGCTCATTTAAAAAATTCTCAAACTAAGATGAAACATGTATATAAGTACTTGTATTTGAACTCAAAAACCCTGAAACCAACCATAATTTGAAATGAAAAGCAGTCAATAAGATGCAAACGCTGATTTCATTAGTGTTGGTCTCACAAGACACTTTAGCTAGAGGAGCATTTTCGACCAATTCAAAAGAAAAACCGTTGGCTGCACCTCTCTCCCTGTACTATACATGATATGCATACACACACATACACACACCACCGTACTCTACGTGTACTGTGCAGGTGAACTCTGTGCACATGTCCTGTCTGTGCAACCGACCACTATATTTTCTTCAAACATTGGTTTACATTTTTAATATTTAAAAATACTTTCTGCCAACATTATACTTTGAAACTTTCAGACAGGTATTTTAAAACTATAACTCTTGTGTTTATACCATTGTCAAGTAGCAAAATGAGATTTTAAAAAAATTCTCACAATGTTAGCCTTTTACTTTAAAATTTGTTTTGTGAGTGGCACTTGACAGATGAGCCCAATGGGCATCTATCAACATGAAAAACTCTTCGAATTATTTTGAAATATAGTTTTTATATTTTTTTCAAAAGTGTAACATTTTTATTGATACACCCTGTATAGTGCCAAGTTATTTCAAAATAAATACAGATTGAAAACAGAAATGGACCCTCAGGAAAAAAAAAACAACCTGAAAAAGTTGATCGAGAAGAAGTATTTTATCTTTAATTAAGGCCTATGGCTTAATATCACTTGTGTGCTATTTTCGAGCAAAAATCAATCTTATTCCCTCAGCATGTATGAATATGGAAGAGACAATGATCGGATTAGATTTTGGGGTCACAAGGTCAAAGGTCAAAGGTCATAGAGGTTATTATATACATGAAAGTGGCTCGTTCTCGTGATAACTTAACCATTTGACAGATCACCTTCAACTTGCCTCATGTATGTATATGGGAGGGACAGTCATCTGAGAACATTTTGGGGTCATAAGGTCAAAGGTCCTAGAGGTCATTATATACATGAAAAGGATTTGTTCTTGCAATTACTAAACCATTTGATGGAGCAACTTCCGACATATGTCATGTATGCATATGGGAGGGACAATCTAATTAGAGTTGGGGTCAGAAGGTCAAAGGTCAAAAGACATGAATGTCATTGAATACGCGAAAATTTCTCGTTCTCGCAGTAACTAAAAAACCATATGACAGACCAGCTTCAAATGTGGCTGACACAATGTTATTTAAATAGAACCATTTTTCCAGTTTTGTACTCTAAATGTATCCTAATACATTTCCATTAATTAAAAGTGATATATTTCTGATCTGGCAAAGGCGGAGGCGTAAATTTAGACCATGCGTGGTCGAGGATTCATGTAGTTTTTAAAATTATTTTTTTCATCCTTTTAATATTACATACACAGAGTATATTTTGATCACGAATAACATTTATTCTCTAGCAAGAAAATAGGGTCATTTGGGACTTTAATGAATAATAAACAACTTGACCAGCAAGGAGCTTTGTGAAATAGTCATAGGCCTATTGGGTTGCAAGTTTTCCAAATATACCTTTCAAATATCTTATTAGCCTGGCCTGTGCATTTTTATGGCAAAACATTTTTTTTTTAGTTCCAGCGAGTGGTTGAAATTTCGGCTCGCCCGCTTCGTTTGCTTGCCAAATAAGAAATGGTGTTTTCTAGACCTATAACCTGTCGGTGCTTAGCACATTTTTATAGCCTATTGTTAGTATTTTTATTCTTACATTTTGCACATCAGGGTTTTGCTATCTAATCATCACTTCTCAGTTGCACAGTTCATGACTTTGACATTTCTATTTTGTTATGTCATCACCTCCCCCCCCCCCCCCCAAAAAAAAGGAAACACAGTCATAGTTATGACTGAAAATTGAATGTATCAAAGCAGTGTCAGGCAAAAACAGAATAGTGCCGGGTCCCAAAAGTGTCAATAGCTCTTTTTATAAGTGCTGCCCTAATAAACCATTCATCTCTGATAACTCTTCCTTTCAAGTTAACCTCACTTGCCTATTTTCCTTTTCTAATAACTTACCCTTTTCTTTAATGATGACTGAATTTTTCATTTGTTAAAAAATTCCCTGATAGATATAACATTTCCCTTTTCATGTTAAGTTACATATCAAAGCCTGACAGGCGCTCATTTTTTAAATTGAAAAATCAACGATTTCCAATCTCACTATTGCTCTATAGTTGGTGAGAGCTTCTTTCAGGTGCAAGAAATGCCCCATATCAATGATAATTGCCCACTTTACTTTCACATCAGCATCTTAAGTTTTACAAATAGGGTCTCTAGTCTCTTTTTGTTCTGATAAGTTCTATATTTCCTTTTTCCATGAAAAGGTGCCCGTATGATTTCAAGTCATTGACTAAGACCCCCCCCTCCCGAAAAATAAATGTAGAATAATATGAATACATAAATTGTTCAAAATGTATTTCTAATCATTCTGATAAAAACCCATTTTGGATTTATCTCCCCCTTCATCATGATCGGTCATAATGTGACCGAATAATCTATAGGGCTTTCTATCTTTTGTTACTTTTAATGAAACTTCAACTACATGTATAAAGTGTGCACCCCATCATAAGATTTCTTTGTTTAGAAATAACCCTTTTGCCTCAGCTTGTTCCTCTGGAAAAAAATGCTACGGGCATGACGGGGCCTCGGGGCAATAGTGTGCAAGGTATAAGTTAGATTTTCATGTTTTAAGAAATGGTCAGCCTGTCCCATTGGCAATGCATCTGTTTAGTGGCATCATTAACCATTTGGGGGGGGGGGGGCTGAGCTGCATGGGTTGACCACCCCTCTTCCCACTGTGATGATGATGCTCTGATAAAAAGACCTTTAATATGTTGAAAATGTATTGAACAAAATTTCCCCTTTTTTTGGGGGGGGGATGGGGGTTGGCCTGCAGACCCCATCCCATCCCACCAGAATGTCAGTGCATCAGTTAATTGCAAATACTTGATAGAAGAAGATAAGGCATTACCCTTTTCCTCTTATGAAATAAACTATGAAATAAAAGAAACAAAAAGAATACTGCCGAGATGCATTCTCGACTGCCCGAAATAAGTGCCTCTGCCATTGTCAGATCAGAAATAAATTGCGCATTCATGATGGTTCAAAATTCTTTTACAATTTATATCACTCTATGATACGAGCTAAAAATACTTTTGAGAGGCTTCAGTTGAAATTATGGATTCTCTGAGGTGGATAGCATACCACTATTTACTGAGGGGCACAGCCCCAAAGAACATGAAGAAAATGGTCACTACGCCAGTGACCGAAGAATCCATAATTTCAACTGGTGCCTCGGAAAGAGTGCATGGTACATTTGATTTGTATCCTACAAGAGAAGTCTAGATAGGTAAAAGATAAAAAGTAAATGTAGAATCTAGACCTAGACCTTCTATGTATGGTCAATCGGTCGTTTGCACTTCTGTTTGCTCTTAATACACTTTAGACGCATGAGAGACATCCTAGCTCAGCCACGCCGCTAGCTGACTCTCAGCTTCAATATCGGGACAATGTATTGCGATATCAATAGCGTATATCGAAAAAAGCAAAAAGGTGATGTTAAAATATTGGTATAGCAAAAAATATACGGAGGTCTGACGCATGCGATCTTCATGGTGAAAGTATTTTGTGTCACTTGAAACATTCCTGGCCAATCCTTGCAAGAGAATTTTATGATGTAGGATATAATGATTATTATTATCGTATTATTATTATCATAAGTATTATCATTATTATTATTTTTATAATTATTATAGTTATTAATGTAACTGTTAATTAGCAATTGATATACATGTTGTTTCTAAGTGCTATAACTCTTTGGACGAGTGAAGTTCGCACCCCTGCACTATCAGCGGCGTGCAAAGTTTGCACTGATTTCATGCTCAATCACAGAGCCTATAATACATGTATCTACACAGAATACATTGATCTCCCAAGAGGTGGCATCATTCGTTTTTAATTATTTACATTCCTTACTCGAAAAGTTACTGCTAGCTAAATTCAAAATGTCAATTTTCATGGTTACTATTAAGCACCCCTTGAAAATAATTCAACACACAGGGGTTCACAGTCCAGCGCACAAAGAGTTGATAGGTTTCAGGGATGTAAGGAATAAGGGTTTTAATGAATTAGCATCACTTCTTTTCTTTAACAGGCTTTTTGGCCATCTTGTCAGATTTAGGCCACTGCATTACCCCTTCAAAGGCCACCCTCCCCTTCAAATATACCGTTATAGATGTGCACACAATTATTACTGGAAATTTGTCTTGGTGTATGGGTGTACAGGGGTGTATGCCTAATGATAAAAAATTTCAAAGTTTTTTTTACCTAAAATCTGAATCAAATGTCGGATATTGAGAAATGAAGGAAAAATAATTGCGACAGGGTGCAAAAAATTGCGACCCTACCAGGATTCAAACCGGGGACCACAAGCATGGTAGGTAGCCATAGTCATTACCTTTACGCTACTGCTTATCCAGATTGACTCTACAAGTAAAACTGAAAAATGGTCTTGGTAACGTCGCAATTTCAACTTTTAATTTAAAATTTTGACATGATCCTAACACAAGATTTTAAAAATGGAAGGCAAACTTACATAGTAAAGAAATATACCATGCGCTGAGAGGCTCCAGTTGAAATCATGCATTCTGAGGTTGCAGAAAATAGTGATATTTCTGTCACTGAGGAACCGAAAAATTTGTCGTAATAGAAGAGTTTTCCATGAAAATATGGATCATCCTACGTAGTATATGACATCAGAAATGATTAATACCTGAGATTCCATGTATGATTAAGAGCCCACAACACCTGTGTTTGGACCATTCTTTTATCTTAACCCTTGGTGCATCCAATCTTTTCACCATGCACACTTTCAGGTTTGTTGGCAAGCAAGATCAGAGCAAAGGAAAGAGACAGAGAAGCAAATAAAGAGTAACATAATTATGAGTAACATGAGGAAGGGTAACCTTTAATCACGACATGCTGCTCTTTTCATTGCTCTTAAATACTAAATGCAAGCTATAAGTCTGTGATGGTGAGACAAGCCAAACAGCGTGCGACTTGCCGAGAACTGCCTTTACTCACTGGTCCACATTCGTTGTTTTCTTATTACGGTCACTGATAATTCTTTTTATGATAATCTACAAGAAAATTCAGTGACCGTAATACGAAAACAATGACCAACGTAGACCAGTCAGTAAAGGTTAGTCACGCCAACTCAGACGTATAGCTTGCGTTTAGCGTTTGAGAGCAGGAAAAGAGCAGCACATCGCCGTGATTAAAGGCTAGAGGGAGGGCAGAAAGAGAAAACCATGTCAACAATACCACATATTGTGAAAAAGAAAAATATACAAGATAACAAACAGAAGCATGTATTGATGATCGGGCAGGCTGATACACTGAGATTCTGAGCAAAAAATTGGACCCACTGAACCGTGCTGCCATAGCATTAGTAGCGGTTCCTCTAACAGACGCTGAAGCACTCTACAGAGTGAGTGTAACCTACTATAGTTGAGAAACTGTTCATTTGGAGTGCGCTCCATGCTGGAGCGCTGTAGATATGAGTGTAAACAGGCTCCCAAGTTTTTTAAATTGACCGGACTAAAATTGACTTTAATTGTGCCACATATAAATGAGAAATGAGATATTACCATTACTTAATCTTAACAAATGGTGCCTGGATGACATCGTGATGACCTGATGACCTTGAAAAGCTTACTGGAACTTGTTCTTAATAGGACTGATGACTAGGGAAATTTGAAGAAAGTTGAGTCGATTCTGAGTAATCATATACACAAAAAAGAGGGGGAGAGTGAAAAAAGACAATTCTGATGAAATTAAGAGGTGATTTGTTGTAGACAAGAGGGAATACATGGCATATTATTGATGAATTGGCATCACTCATTCTCTTTGACAGATATGTGGGCCTGAGAATACATTAGATGTTCTTAGTGAATTGGCAAGCAGATCATCATCGGCACAAAATAAAGACCAATTCCCTGTTATGAAGAGACTTGGCAAGCTGTTGCATAAATCGGGAAGGAGAGATATACGAAAAGTTTTGATATCCTTCCTGAACAGTGGAGTAATGGGTGAGCCACAAATATATTCACAGCTCTAAATCTTCATGTCATATAGAAAGGGAAATCCCTATCTCCTTTACTATTTTAAAATCACACTACATGACAATTCAGTATTGATGAATCTGTGCATGTATTTTAAATTTGTTTTAATCCTTGACCATGTCTACCAAAAGTATGATTTTTTGTGGTACTATTTGTCTGTACCAAGATAAAAAAACTGCAGATACTGTGTGAAAGTGATTCAAACTTTATTGGTTGTTAGAAATAAGGAAGGGAACCCTGTCACTAAGCCCCTAACAGTGTATTATGTTGGAGAATATATTTGTGGGTTAATTAATCACATGATAATACATGTACAAGTAGATACATGAAAAATGTTTTATATGTCTAATCTCCCATTGCCTTTTGTTCATTAATTCAAGATACTTCACTTGTTTTATATGTCTAATCTCCCATTGCCTTTTGTTCATTAATTCAAGATACTTCACTTGTTTTATATGTCTAATCTCCCATTGCCTTTTTTTCATTAATTCAAGATACTTCACTGAATCTTCTAGGTAATGTAATATATGTTGTTTCAACCTTTTTTTTTTTGGTTCTCGTTCCTTTAAAAACATAAATGATTTTTTTTTATAATAGGCCCCAGCATGGATGAGAAGAAGTACATTCGTGATCTTTCCTACAGAACTTTAAGTGGGATTGGAAGAGAATTGTCTAAGCCTCAGCCTAATAGTAAGTAGTACATCCATCATAACTAGAATCCATGCAGATGATTGTTTATGACCAGCCAAACTAGTCAAAATTATTTTTTTTTTTAAACAACAGAAAATCAAAACAATATCTATGAACAAGAAAAATTCAATAGAGAATGATATTATGCACAAAATGAACTAAAACGTGCTAATCAAGGACAATTCATAAACGTACACTGGAGGCAATTCTCTAGAACTTCAAATTGATGATCAATTTCAAATTAGCAAACAACTTCAAAGTGACGAAGCACTTCAAACCGATGAACAACGCAACTCAAAAATTTCAGTGTGTGTAGAAGTGGATTGCATTCACCAGCTCTGGTTGCATCATAGTGCTGAATAATGATTTTGACCCCTTTGACCGCCCATAAATGGTTTATTGTCCATCATGTGATGAAATAGATTCCCAGGAGCCTCATGTAAATGAGCAAATTGACTTTGAGAATATCATTTGATATTTGAAATTTCCTGAAAATAAAAAGGAAAGGTTTTGTTCCTGTACACAAAGGCCTGCCAGATTAGGAAATATCGGTATGAAAAGGTGGAATTTTCTTTCTTCAAAAAGCTTTTACTTGCCTTTTCGCAAGCTCCTCTGCAGGTAGCTTGCACTTTTTCTTGCAAAAACATGATGTAAATTACCCGTTTTTAATTTGAAATTTCAAATTGCCCTCACTTCCTTTTTAATACCATTAGTAAGCTGATACATATATTCATCTTCAGTCTCAAAGGTTTGTTACATAATTGAATACTAAAACCAGTTTGGTTACATTTAAAAGCAGTAGGTCAAATTGCTTTCTGCATCAAATTTGGAAATTGAGCGAGGAGTAGAACTTGGACAAGCAGAGCACATATCTTCTTTGTACTATTTTCCAGAAGGCATCTTGATCTGATGATGGAGTGCTTAAACTGTTGATAACTTTCAAACAAGATACCACCTGTCAAACAGCATACTGCTTACCTGGCAATGCTGGGCCCTATAGAAATATTTGATAACGTTTTACCAAGAGCCCATTGGGATGCTCATTCAGATGAATTTTTGAACAGTAGTCCTGTGCTTGAGCTAAACCAGGTGTCTAAAAAAAGCTTAACGGCAGCTATAGGTTTTCCAGGTCAAGTATCCACAGTATCAGAGCAAATGTCATAGTAGGTAATTCAAGTGTCAATAGGGAAATCAAAAGTCCCCCAAAGCTTGACAAATATCCAAACAGGTAAATAAGATGTCCATAGAAAATTAAAATAGCAACACACAATAGAATCAGCTACAATAGAAATCGTTTTCAAAAGGGAAATCAAATGTCCATGTAGCAAGTCCAATATCCCCTCTGAGGAGTCAAATATCCACACAATAGAAATTGTTACGTAATCCTGTGTCAATTAGAGTAGTCTCTCATAGGTAAATCAAATGTCGTATAGGTAATTCATGTGTCTGTTGACTATAGGCCTGAAGCAGACAGCAAAGATGGTGATACGTCTCGGGTAATGCAAACAAGTGGAAAAAAAAAATCTCAACAACCTAAAAGTAAAAAATTGATATTTTTTTTCTCTGTAGAAAAAAAAGTGTGCCTGCATCTTATTCATGAATTATCTGAAGGGGTACATGTAAAAGTATTCAAAATGTATAAAAGTGTGCAAAAATAAACTGACATTTGTGTTTGAAGAAGGATAATGCAAGAGATTGAGAAATATTCCCCATAATTTGAAACGTTAACAAAAAACCTGTCTTGTTTTTTTTTTTTATGAAGGGAAAAAAAGGTAATACATGTGTGTATCATTTTTATTTGATATATGACTATCAAAACTGATTACAGGAACAGAACAGATACTGCCCAGAATTTTTTCTTTTTTCATATGAAATGTGACATGTAAGGAAGTCATATTCACAAGATTTATTCTGAGTTTGGTTAACGAACATTTCAATAAAAAGCAAATTTTTTTTTTTACACTTGTGTTTGATGTCCTGTAATGTATATGCCTTATAAAGAACAGTACAATTTGTATGTAAGAAAATGGTTATATGTGCAAAGGCGTATCCAGGAATTTTCAACGGGGGGGGGGGGGGGCAAGGTGAGGGAGCGAAGCAATGAGCGGGGGGGGGGGGGGGGATCGAAGGTGTGGGAGGGTGTACATCCCACCCACGGTAATGAGATTTTTAAAACTTCGTGCACGAAAATGGAATTTTCTGCACAAAAAAATCCAGTATTAGGGATAACCTGTATGAGAAGTGGCATATAGGAGGGGCAGGGGCAAGGCGAGGGTGTGGGAGGGGGTATCCCTCTCTGGTATCCTCCCTCTCACGATAGGGATATTTTTGTAAACTTCGTTCATGAAAATGGCATTTTCTGCAGACTAAAATTCAGTATTAGGGGTAACTTATATGAGAAGTAGCATAGAAGGGGGGCAAGGCGAGGGTGTGGGAGGTGGACGGTAGGGAGATTTTTGAAAACTCGTGCGTGAAAACGACATCTTCTGCACACTGAAATTCAGTACTGGGGTGAATTATATGAGAAGTGGCATATTTACGTTTTACTTTCATTTCCCTGAGTAGGAGTAGGGTAAGTTATGTGCAGTGAACTCGAAAGTTTTATTTCAATTTTTTTTTTCTTATTTTTTTTAAATTTGCTCACCAATCAGTAGGGTGCCATGGCGCCCTTGTGCCTCCCTTTAACTACGCCAGTGTATGGCGGTTCAAGTACACAATGATTTAAACTACTAACAATTGAGATCACTATTCGACATTTGATTTCCTTGATGGGACATTGCTCCAGCTAATTGGATATTCATTTACTGATTTGACTTTTGAAGTCCCTAATAGTTTGTGGACGTATAATTCTTGCATGGACATTTTAACTCCCTAACCGGTTATTTGAAATACATGTACTATAGATACATCCAGTACCAACATGGACATTAACTTATCTCTCTAGACATTTGAACTGCCTAAACTGACACCATTATTTAATGTGGACATTTATTTAACAACATGGACATTTGAATTGCCTATATGGATGATTCATTCCAACCAGTGGACGCTTGACCTGGAAAACCTATAATAAGTACTTTGCTTTTGAAAAGTATTTCTTGCATCATTTGTTAAGATAACTGAAACTGGTTAAGTAAGTTTGATTCTATGCCATTTTATTTAGATTTTTGCTACCGATGAGAGTAGAGTTATGTCAAGAATGGCCTGTATCAGTGTTTGTGTAACATGTTTTTGAAGATGGACATAGACATGATAGGTGATCTTGGTATTTTTCTCTCGCACAGAAGATCCTCTAAAAATGTATATAAAAATTATATAATTTTTAAAGGTAAAAAAGGGGTCCCCTATACTGAAAAAATGAAAATCAGCCTTTCCGCTTTTTGGAACATCCGGTACAGATCTCTGGCCAAGAAAAAGGTCTGGCGCAAGTAGCCACTTTCAGCTTTCACTTTCAATGGGCCATATCGATAAAAGTAGCACTTGCTTAGAAGCTTAAAAGCTACCTAATAGCTATATGGCCAAGTAAATGCTCAAGGGATCACTTGCGCCCAACCTTTTTCTTGGTCTGAGATCTATACTGGTTGTGTCAAAAAGCGGAAAGGTGGATTTTCAGTATAGGGAACCTACTTTGCCATCAAAAGTTTTATGATTTTTTTATATATGATTTTTAAAGCATCTTCTATCAGAGAGAAAAATACCTAGATCATCTATGCCTGTTTCATAAATTACCTTTTTATGGCATATTTCTTTTGTTGAAATGCATCATTCATGTAATTGGGCTTTCTTCAACCATTGTAACATGTTACATAAACACTGGTAAAGGCCATTCTCGACACAACTCTACTCTCATTAGTCGCAGAAAAAAACATGCAAAATTTGAAAATGACCTTATAAATAAAAGGGAATATGTGACCTGCTGCCTCAAAACCACCAATAAGTCACCAAAATTCATTTTTCAGTTTTATAGCTCATCTGAAAGTCTAGATTTTCAGCTTTCTAGTGGTATATGACTCACCCAAATTGCTCTACAAAACCCCCTCAAAAACGCATTAGATAATTAGTAATCAATAATCTCCATTCAGAGAAAAGACCCTTTGAACAGTGTTAAAGTTCAGAACAAAAGAGCGCTCAGCCGGAGCTCTCTTTATGTGACTAAAGTACAGTGCAGTATTCAATAGTCCACAGCAAATGGTATGAAGGGATAATCAGATTAGGCTAAAATTTGGTGCAACTAAGGATTGGGACTTATTCTTTATTTTCGCTCAAATTCAGTTCAGTACCTTAATGAATTTTTAACTTAGACAGGAATGAATAAAGGCATTCTAAAAGCCTTTCTAACACCCCATGAGGCGGTCAATTCGTATCGAGCGAAAATGAGGAGTCATTTTAAAATTGCTGATAAACAAATTTTTAGGGCGAATTACGATCCCAAAATTTGGAACATGATAGAATGATAACGAAACTACCCATTTCTATCAAAAACAGAAAATTGACCGACCCAACCAAAATGACATTTTTGCCTGTTTTCTCAGTTGCGGTGCGTGTGACTTATTGGTGGTTTTGAGCTGCGGGTCACATATAATCAAACTTACTTGACCAATTTCAGTGATCTTACCCAATGCTCCCAATGGTGTAAGAATACTTTTCGAAAGCATTTAGTTCTCATAAGCTGCTGTTAAGCTTTTCTAGACACCTGGTATAGCTCAAGCACAGGGCTACGGTATCAGCTTGTATCAGCTTGATAATGGTTTTCAAAAGAAAGTGAGGGCAATTTGAAATTTGAAAATAAAGACTGATAATTTACATCATGTTTTTGCAAGAAAAAGCATAAGCTACTAGGAGAGGAGCTTGCAAAATATCTAGCGAATGCTTGTTGAAGATAGAAAAATTCCTCCTTTTCATACAGGCATTTCCTAATCTTGCAACCCTTTGTGTACAAGAACAAAACCTTTCCTTTTGATTTTCAGGAAAATTTGAATAGGAATGTTAGCTCATGCTGTCAAAGAAGCAAGCTTTTGCTTCTTTTTGTTAGCGATGACTTATTTAGAATATCTGAAGATACAAACAGAAGGTGAGAAAAAGCATTTGCTTCGGGCGTTTGCTAGTTTGATTGATACGGTCCAATAGGCATTCTGTTAATGAGAAGACTTCTGTCAAAATGGCCTGGGTGCTTGAAATTTCATCATGGATGACTTTAAAAAAAATTGTGTTAGTGAGGTGTTATCTACCATTGCTTCCGAGTTTTGTATTAAGAGAATTTCAAATAAGTCATTTGCTGAGAAGACAGCCTAGTTGAATTTTAACAAGTATGCCTATTAAAGAACCATTACAAACTGATTGTCTGGAAAGATCCAGAAGCAAAGGAAATCAAAGACAGAAAAGGGGAATCATATTTGTTTGTGAAAATTTGAATTTGCTGTTTTTGTCTCGCCTGCGTAGCGGAGCGAGACATAGGTATCACTATTTCCGGTGTCGGCGTAGGCGTCGTCGTCAGGCGTCGTCGGCGGCGTCGGCGTCGTCGTCAACAATTGTGTTGCACACCCAATAACTTTCTATAGCTTTAAGGTGGGATCACCAAATTCATACCAGAGGTCCATCTCTTGAAGGCGCAGGTCAAGTTCGAATATGAGTCGAATTTGAATAAGGTCAAAGGTCAAAGGTCAATGAACTTTCCACGACTGGCACTGTGCTATATTGTACACACAATAACTTTTTATACCTTCGAGGTAGGATTGCCAAATTCATACAAGAGGTCCATCTCTTGAAGGTGCAGGTCAAGTTCGAATGTGAGTTGAATTTGATTAAGGTCAAAGGTCAAAGGTCAATGAACTTTCCATGACTGGCACTGTGCTGTGTTGTACACACAATAACTTTCTATAGCTTCGAGGTGGGATCACCAAATTTATACCAGAGGTACATCTCTTGAAGGCACAGGTCAAGTTTGAGTATGAGTTGAATTTGAATAAGGTCAGAGGTCAAAGGTCAATGAACTTTCCATGACTGGCACTGTGCTATATTGTACACACAATAACTTTTTATACCTTCGAGGTAGGATCACCAAATTTATACCAGAGGTACATCTCTTGAAGGCACAGGTCAAGTTTGAGTATGAGTTGAATTTGAATAAGGTCAGAGGTCAAAGGTCAATGAACTTTCCATGACTGGCACTGTGCTATGTTGTACACACAATAACTTTCTATATCTTCGAGGTAGGATTGCCAAATTCATATGAGAGGTCCATCTCTTGAAGGTGCAGGTCAAGTTCGAATGTGAGTTGAATTTGATTAAGGTCAAAGGTCAAAGGTCAATGAACTTTTCATAACTGGCACTGTGCTATGTTGTACACCTAATAACTTTCTATAGCTTTGACGTGGAATCACCAAATTCATACCAGAGGTCCATCTCTTGAAGGTGCAGGTCAAGTTTGAATGTGAATTGAATTTGATTAAGGTTAAAGGTCAATGAACTTTCCATGACTGGCACTGTGCTATGATTTACACCACTTTGTTCCTGTAATGACATGAACTTTATAATTTGATACTTTTTAACACTAACATTTTACTTCAGTTCAACAGAGTTCATTCTACAGTTTACTGTATAATAGCAGTGAACTCACTACTCTCTATACCTGAACCAGATTTTGTATTTTACTTGTTACTGTTTTTCATATATTTGTTTATTTATTTATTTATTTATTTATTTATTTATATAGCATAGTTTTGACATGCAGTCTCTTCATGACTGCAATATGCAGGCGAGACAACGCTTGGCGTTTGCCTTGTTTCTTTTTTGCAAATGTCTATGTTTGAAGAATTTCTGTGGTAAGGCCATTTGTAATGAACTTTGTTGGTAGATGTGAAATTTTCTAAAGAAAAATGATTTTTTATTTTTGGAAGGAGGACCAACATTTCACCATGCATGTACCATTTTGTGAAATTCTTCAGGGTAATGGCATATTGCTTTTCTTGAAATAATTATGATTATCATTTTTTTAATGAGCTTAATTTATAATTACTGTGCAATATTAAACATATGTTTTTCTTTCATAGATATGCATGACTGGCGATGCTTAGCAAGTGATATTGGTCATTCAGGGACAATCCCCCTGCTTACAAAGAAAGAATTACCAGGGATGGAGGTCTTAGAGGTATGGAAAACAGGCAATGAAGCAACAGTGGGCAAGCTCTATGAGTGGGCAGTGAAAGAAACACGATGGGACATTGTAAAGATCATGGAAGGAGATATGTCCTAAGATTGTATTTAAAAGTTAATTCTATTTGTGTACATAACTTTTATACATGCATATGGACTTATTACATGTTCATGTGTTGTCAATCTCTCTTGTGTAATAAGATTAGTCAAAAAGCAAAAGGTTATTAAAAGGTATGTTTTAAAGACTTGATCTAACCTTTAGAATATTTTACAATATAACTATGATCTGAGAACAAAGAGAGAAATGGAAATGAAATATAGTCTTGTTTAGGTAATTGCTTTTTTCTATTAATTATTGTTTCATGTTCAACTTTAGAAAGTATAATTCTATGAAATTATCTTGTAATGATGACAACATTGAAATATCTGATTTTGTTGTGGTTCTATGTTGTTGATTTTCTCTGTCTTCTTGGGTTACATTGATTTTCTTTCTTTTGTTTGAATGAAATATAAAATTGTATAGAGATATTCCTTGCGTATAAAAGAGGGCTTATTTTGTTGTATTGGAATATGAGTAATTGGATTTTCATTAAAGCTCAGGAAGCAACAAATAAATTTCCTCAAATTGACTTGGGATGCAAACGCATTAGTGAGTGCCCCACTTTGGTCTTAAAGATGATGAGGAGTAATTGATTTGAAACTAGATTATACACTAGTCTGTCTATCACACAAAAGCCATGGAGCAATCATCATTTTTGTATGGTACGCTTATTATCTTTTTGAAATGATTGTACTGCACATTATAAAATCACATGATCATTAAATTCTTGACAAAATTGCATAGAAACAATAAGAAGTTTTATATTAATGCCTAATGCAAGGAGTATATACATGATTAAAAACATGACTTCAATCTACCTTGAAAAATAAGATGCATGTGCTAGAAACTCCTCCTTTGAAAATACATCTAATGTCATACCTTGCCCATTAGGGTAATGATATACCAAAGTTGTTAGTACATTCATTACAGTGCAAGCCTCAGTGTTAAACAGAATGATCAGGCTTAAAACTTGTAGACCTTTCCTTTCTTAGATATGAGTCTGGTTTTGATGAAGAAATAAAAAAGTGAACATTCCAGTTTGTAATAAGCAGCCAAATTACATAGATCCTAACCCCCATACTTCCATTGAAATGAAATGGAATGTCAAATATGAGTAGTTGTAGTCTATTACTTGGAGCAAACCAAAGACTCCATGTATCTTGAGGATGTAGTCCATATGTACTCATCTGTGCAAGAGAAAGTCTAAGGAATTTCTCATACATTACAAAGTATTATGGAATTGTGAACATCAATTACCATTCCATTTCATTTTTTTTTTCTAATTCAAGGTTGAACAGGCTATCGGCTTCATAGAACCATTTTGGTATATTGAAATCGTATGGGACTGTACTTGCCCAGATGATTTCCATTACCATTTGTTTTTTCTACAAATTTTGGTAATGAAGATCCTAATGTATTTTCATTCAGGCTTTATACGATTTCCTTTTTGAAGGAAGCATCATCATTAAAGTAATTCACACATTTAAAATTCAAATTACAAATTGCAAGTATGTTATATAATAATAATGATGATGATAATAATAATGAAGTCTTCTATAGCACCAGTATCTGCCAACTCGGGTGCTCATATGAATCCAACTATATTCTGTACTACTTTCCTTTTCTTCATTAAACAGTATTATTCTATAGCATGAATCTTTTGTCATCATAAGATGAATTGAAATTATTTTGTGCTACAGTTAATGGTGATGAACCATACCGTAGGTGCCCTGTAAGTGAACCTGATTATCTGATAGGATGTAGGTGGATGGGTACCCTGTAACGCATTATACCATGATTGTTGAGAAAATTATCCTCCAGCATGAATGAAGCTGGAATTGATCTTTGTACAGTGAATACTGAATTTCTTTCCAGTATAACAAATATATATATATATAGTGTGTATAAAAAAAAAAAAAAAACGATACCCTTTTGAAAGCTCGGTCAAAAATACAGTTCAAAGTATTTTGGAGATTTTTTCGTGTTGATAGATGCCCAATAGTCTCATCTACCAAGTGCCACTAACAAAACGAATTTTCATTCACACTTGGGTGAACAATTGTTTTTGTCCGGGGTATCAAAAATGACTTGCGCCAAATTGAAAGAAGAGGGGAAACTTAAACAAGCTGTCCGAAATATGGTTCCCTTTCAAAGAAATTGCTATTTGCCGTCAATTTATGATGGCATTATCATAGTCTAGGCATGATATGGCAATTTTCTTCTGTGGTTTTAATGATATCATTTGTTCATTGCTTCATGCTTGGGTGAGAATAATGTGTGATAAATCAATGCATCAGTCATGCATTCAATCAACCATTTAGCAAGTCGGTCAGTTATTAAGGTCATCAGTTAATCATTCGGCCATTGCTCAATTCATCGATCGGTCTACCAATGAGGCATTCGGGCAACTCTGTCAATTAATCAATCAATCAATCAATTAGTCTGATCACAGTGAGTTCAACAAATTGTTCACAAACACATCAAAAGCACCTTCAAACCAGGCATGCAATCAAGAACATAAACCTGATCATTCATTTAACAAACATATCAATCAGCCTTTCGATCAATCAATAAATCGACCAGACAATCTCTTTTACTTATTCAATAAATTTCACATCAATCATTCTATCACAAAATCAAACACAGTGTATCTATATGATTTCAAGTCTATCCTAAACAGGAGTCAAAGATGCTGATTTCTTTTTCATTCCATATCTTGTAAAAAAAAAATTATCAATACCCCTCGAAAAAAACAGGAGTTTATCCCCAGTTCCCAAGTTCATTTTCAGTGCTATTGTTCAAACAATCTAAGGGCAAATTGAATAGCATGATCCCAATGGACTTGCATGATTGACTGAAAGAACGACTGACTGATTGATTGATTGATCAACTAATCGGATGACTGCTAGCTAAATAAGATATAATTCTTGGTTATTTGATTGATTATTGATTTGATTAATTAACTGATTGGTTGAATGATATGCAGATGGATTCATTTGGTAACTCCTTGAATAAATGACTGGCATGTGGTTTCAATACAAAGTATGTGCGTGTGTTGTGAATACCGTGCTTAAAAACGATCTAAAAGTAATCGCGCAATATCCATTCTCACACACGCATAAATCAGTGAAATCATTAAAACAATAAAAAATAAATTACCAAAGAATGCCTAGACTATCATAACATCATCATAAATTTAAGGCAAAGAGTAATTTCATTGAATAGGAGTGATTATTCGGACGGCTTGTTAAAGTTTCCCTTTTCTTTCAATTTGGCGCAAGTCATATTTGACACCCTGGACAAAAACAGTCGGTGTTTGCCCAAGCGTGAACGAAAATTTGTTTTGTTAGTAGCACTTGAAAGATGAGAGGATTGATCATCTACCATTCATCATGGTCCTTAAAAACATGAATATTAAAAAGAAATTACAAAGACATATATAAACAGTAAAAGTTATTACACAATTATGATCAGTATAAAATATTGCAATAAAAATTCAAAATATCAATACATAACTCAAGGTGTGGCATAAGGTGGTATGATGAAATTGAAACTAAAAGCATCAATTCATTAAAGATTAAAACACCTGTAACTTAAATCAGGAAACAAAGCAAACAAAAACTGATACAAGACCCAATCCCGCAGGGATCTATATTAGGACCGTTGATATTTTGTCTTTTTATTAATGACAGAATGCAATGTAAATTTGCACATCATTTTTAAAATGTCTCTGTATGCTGATGATACAGCCATTTTTAATGATGGTAAAACAGTTAAGGAGGCACAGAAAAGCTTGCAAGATGATTTTGTTACAATATGCAAGTGGTTAGACCTGAATAATATGCATTTACTCCCATAAAAGACGAAACTCATGGCATTCAATCATAAAAAAAAATGGGAAATGATGTTTCGTCAGTGAAATTCAGAAACTTTCCTGTT
>CM057160.1:30953054-30976934 GCA_029962745.1 Echinometra lucunter | reverse complement strand
TCACACTAAGTCCAATGTTACTGAAGAACTGGACGATTTTTAAATGACCGTAATACGCTGCCGCGTAGAGCGGTGTCATACCATCGTATCTGTTTTGTTTTGCTCCTCTCCGTATTAGAGACTTCACGGCTCTTAAATTGTCATTTTTAACCGCATCATGTAATCGTGTAAAACCTGTCTGATGTTTTTTGTTCATATTTTGTCCTCTTTCCGTGAAATGTGGGGAATGCCCCTGCATTTCTTTGCGGTTTTCCTTTGCTTCGTGATGATCAGTGTTCAGAGAATCGGATGTATGAAGTCGTGGCATATTTTGCAATGGTGAGACGGACTGTGTGCCTGTCCTGCCGTCCCTATAAGAAAAGTCACATTTTTAGCATTGTACTCAATATTACATTACAAACTTAAGAGTGAAAGATAGTTGCATCCCCACTCCATTGTGTGATAGGACGCAATTAATGTTAAAACTGAATATCTTCCCCTGATAGGTATGAATATAAAATTATAAATATATTTCCATTATAATATATGATTACACAAAACAAGAAAACTGGCTTGCTTTATCTTAGATCACCAGCGAAGTCCCCCTCCCTGCTGCTTGAATCTTCATGATAACGTATCGGACTCGCCAATTAGATCTTGGTTCATAAAATAATAATAAAATAATAATAGCTCTTATTTACCCAGGGTAGCCACGCACGACTGGTGATATGTTCTTGTGTTACATGTAAATGATTGAGATTGTGATTAGCACCCAAGAGCATGTTCCAGTAGCGCGTAAAGTCGTTCCTAACTTACGAACAGCTTTATGAAACACCCCCTGGTAGGGCATGAAAGGGTTCATTGGCATTTAAAATTACTGGGTTTAATTTGTTTATTATCTAATACGTCGGGCAAACCGAAAGGGTTGGGTTTAGGATTAGGGTTAGGATTAAAATTAGGTTCATAGGAAATGCCGAGAGCCTGGAACAACAGTCCAGGCCGAGGGCGGGGGGGGGGGGGCGATTCCGCCCCGGGCCTTATAGGGTTAAAGAAAAATTCAAACCAGACATCAGTGTACTTTCAGTAAATTAAGAAGAACAAGATAAGTAAACAGTGAAATTTTAAGGAAAATTGGACAATCTTTTCAAGAGTTATGAACTTTCAACGCTAAAGTAAATCCTCATAATGGAGATGCTTGAGTTGTTAACTTTGCCAGCATATGTGATGTCATAGTGGCCAGCTTCCATTCATTTTGCACACAAAACTAAACATTTACGTCATTTACCAAACAAAAAAATAAATAAAAAATAAAAATTACAAGCATTTTTTGAAGAATTATGTTTGTTCCTGACTTGAAATTACTACTCCAAACAAGACATTTCCAGTTGTTTCGAGTACCATAATAACATCATACTCCAATATCTCCCCCCCCCCCCCATCCCTTGGTCCTCCCCCATTCATGACATCATGTACCTCTGTCCAAAAGATAGGAAACACCCGCTTTGTTCCTTTCTCCCTTTATCTATCTATTCATTTAACTTTTTATCATGATCTAAGTGAGTTGTCTTTATTTCATTGACGTTCCCACGAACTTAGGACATTCTTTAAGAATAACCTTTGTATTATAACCAATGTAGACCATGGGCTTGTGGGGGTCATAGTGCACCCCCGGTGTGACTTACGGAAATGGTTATTTCCATGTAGGCCTAGGTCTAACAATTCAGAAAATTGATGTTGCCAGCAAAAAACTGGGATGGAAAATACCCCCCCCATGAAATTTTTGACCACGCCCACTTTTACAGCTGATTGTAGAAAATTAGGGGTATTGATAGTTTGTAACTGCTCTAACTTTGCAATTCTTCATAAATATATATCATATGACCCCTTAAAATGTCGGTCTAATTGAGTTCTACACGTTTGTGCTGCGTTTCATGCAAATTTTTATGGTGAAAAGGTCAGCAGAGGTCAAAAGGTCACAAATTTTGACATTTATATCTTTAAAATAGAACAAATGCAGGGATTTTTTTTATTACAAAAACCCTATAATTTTTTTTTTTCATTGAAATTTGATTAAAATTGAAAGTTACATATGTCCAATCATGTTTTTATTCAATACCAGAAAGTTAATGGTGCCAGTAAAAAAACTGGGATGGAAGATACCTCCATGACCACGCCCACTTTTACAGCTGGTTGTAGAAATTTAGGGGTATAGATAGTTTGTAACTTCTGTACGTTTGCAATTCTTCAGAAATATATATTATATGACCCCTTAAAATGTTGGCATAATTGAGCTCAACAAATTTGTGCTGCATTTTATACAAATATCTTTATGGTGAAAAGGTCACCAGAGGTCAAAGGTCACGAATTTTGACCTTTATATCTCCAATATAGAGCAAATGCAGGGATTTTTTTTTATCACAAAGACCCTATAAAAATTTTTTTATTGAAATTTGATTAAAATTGAATGTTACATATGTCCAATCATGGGCTTATTTAATACCAGAAAGTTAATGTTGCCAGTGAAAAAATTGGGATGAAAGATACCCCCATGACCACACTCACTTTTACAGCTGGTTGTAGAAATTTAGGGGTATAGATAGTTTGTAACTGCTCTAGCTTTCTAATGCTTCAGAAATATATATCATATGACCCCTTAAAATGTTGGCATAATTGAGCTCAACAAGTTTGTGCTGCGTTATATGCATTTTTTTATGGTGAAGAGGTCACCAGAGGTCAAAAGGTCACACATTTTGACCTTAACATCTAATATAGAGCAAATGCAGGGACTTTCTTTTATCACAAAGACTCTATGAGAGACTTTTTCATTGAAAATTAATTAAACTAAACGTTACATCTCTCCATTCATGTTTTTATTCAATACCAGAAAGTTAATGTTACCAGCAAAAAAAAAAAAAAAAAAAAAAAAAAACTTGGATGGAAGATACGACATGACCATATCAGCAGGCAAATGCTTGGTATGTAGAATGAAGGGATAGTAATTCGAAGAACTGTCATCAGATCAAGGAATATTTTATAGCAAATGTTACTCTCAAATTTTTCATGGCCTGAGATCGCAACTAATATTTGGACAATGCAGTTTGTTATACATCATTACGAAATGAACGTGATTTCAATGAATAAAACAAATGCCAGCTTTTGTACATGTATATTACCTTTCCTTTATCAATGATATCCCTTCATTCTACATACCAAATGCTCAATTCCACCTTTTTTCAAGCATCTGCTGATATTAAACAGAAACATAATTACAGCTATGAAACTGCTCATTTTAATTCATTTCCAGTATAAAAACTGTGTTATAGGATCATGTTGGTAAAAAAAACTGTATTTGCTATATATCATAGGTAAATTTAGGTCAAAGTTTGCCACCTTTTGACCTCTGGTGACCTTTCCACAGCATAAGTTTGCATGAAATGTATCACAAATTTGTAGGACTAGTAAATCAACTTTTTAAAGTGGTCACAGAGAAGATATTAGTGAAGAATTTCGAAGTTAGAGCAGTTATAAACTAATTTTCCAACACCATCTATAAAAGTGGGCTCGGTTATCAAGACCTCAGTTCCTTTTCATTTATTTTTCCATCATTTCTATTCAGCCCATGACTCTTTTTTTTACTCACCATTTCCTTTTTATGCAGAACATTCTTCTTCCACCCTTGGTTCTCCTTTTCGGTTCTTCCATTATTTGTTTCTGAATTGATTTAATTTCTCTGTAATTTGAGTTATTTTTGTTTGTAATACCAACGTGATGTGAGGTGTGCATTATTGTAGGAAAATAAATAAGAGCACCGATGGAATTCAGCTTGTCGATATCTTCATTTTGAGTTTCTCATTTTAGTTATAATATACATATTTTTAGTTCTTCTTATGTTGATTTGGTACTGCTCATAGCTTTGTGACATTGACTGATTTTACCTGCTTTATGACTGATTGTAGGGTGTTTCAGCAAGGAATTGTAAAGTGTTACGCTCCTTTTTGACACATGTATGTCAAAACTTACAAATAATCCATAGAACATGTAGAAGATAAGTACCAGATTGTTGATTCTACTTCTTCTTCTTCATACATTTGTTTGCTGATATTAAGTAAAAACATGATTGCAGTATGTAACTTTTAATTTCAATTAATTTTCAATGAAAAACAAATCTGTTAAGGGGTTTTGGTGATTTAAAAAATGCATTTGCTCTGTATCATAGGTAGAGGTCAAATTGTGTAACCTTTTGACCTCTGGTGACCTTTTCACCACGAAAAAAAATTGCATAAAAATTAGCAAAAACTTGTAGAGCTCAATTATGCCAACATTTTAAGGGGTCATATGATATATATTTATGAAGAATTGCAAAGTTAGAGCAGTTACAAACTATCAATACCCCTAATTTTCTACAATCAGCTGTAAAAGTGGGCGTGGTCAAAAATTTCATGGGGGGGGTATTTTCCATCCCAGTTTTTTGCTGGCAACATCAATTTTCTGAATTGTTAGACCCAGGGCTACATGAAAATAACCATTTCCTTAAGTCACACCGGGGGTGCACTATGACCCCCACTAGCCCATGGCCTAATGAGAATTTGTTAAACATTACGGATTAGTCACTTGGAATAAAAGCAAACTTCCTGCACAAGTGACACTTAATCTTGGATTTAAATAGAATGCTAGTGAATAGAAATTGGATAATCGTAGTCTTTATTGTAATCTAACAGTATCTCCTTGCAAGTACATAACCATACTTTATCTTGTACCTGTTTATAAACCATGTCAAATTGTAAAACAACCACTTCACCTGAAGAGAATTAAATCGAAAGCGCTTGTGAAGTACAAACCAGGTTACCCTGTGTATTCCATATATCGTTGTGAATCTTCTTTATATTTTTTCTGATATTTTAACCCTGCATCTCGTCGGACCTTTTGGACCCTTTGAACATTTCACTATATGTATATATATATATATATATATATATTTATATATAAAGCATCTCCTTCCTGTCCTCTCCTTCACTGAAATAAGTATCCACTTATACTGATGAATGGTCTACATGCAGCATAATTCTGCCGCTGATCTAAGACAAAAGAGGAGGGAGAACAAAAAGAAGAAGAAGGTTTCCTAAACCACGGTATGGCCTCAATTTCTCCCTTTCTGCTTTATCTGATGAATGAACTGAAAATACGTAGCCGTATGCTCCATATAAGCTAAAGATGTTATTTATAGGCCCACTCAACGACGCTTAATTTATTCAGGGTCAAACATGTGTCGGACTGTAGCGAACATTCAGTGAATGTGACCTAGCTTGTTTGTTAAAGATATTCTGCCGTGGGCTTTCATGGGGAATGGATCATAATTTTCTGACACCAGACTTCGTGAAAAGCACTGGAAATACCTGTAATAGAGCAACATTGATCTGGAGCACAGCAAACAAGCTGTCCCGCTATAACATTCCTCGGCCTGCTTAGGGTATTCTCGGGCCAGAGAAAGTGAAATAGGGTGGAATATACAGCGCATTTCATAGGTCTGTTGGTCATAAAACTCATAGTGATGGACAACACCTGTTACTGGGTAAGCACCCATGGCGTCATATTCCCCATGAAACCCCACGAGTGAGCGTCTTTAAAGCCCCTTTCACAATTGTTGCCAAACAGACTACAACGGCTTGCGACTCGAAATTTTTCCCGTTGTACGACTCGTTGTAGCCGTTGTACCACTTATTGTACGATCCAGATGCGACAAAATGGTCGCATCTCGGTCGGGAAAAAAAACCGTGCTGCTCCGATATTTTGAGCGACTGATGCGATGAAAAATAATTGCACGACAGGCAGTACGAGTGTTGTGCGACTTTGCACGCACTCGTAAGACCCCGAACGAGTGTTGCACGAGTATTTTCATGTCGTACGATGATGCATCCTGTCGTACGAGTCCGTTGTACCACCCTAAGACTATTGGAAGACCTGTTTTGCCCCCTTTGCAACGTTGTACGATTTTTTTCACCCCCAATATAAGCTCGAGAACTCCTGAGCTTTCATCCCAAATGTCTGGACCATCCATACTGTAAACATGGCTGCTGCTCGACCAATAGCTCCTGGGAGGCTCTTGCATTTGCTAAGTCTGAGAAGGCAAATCCAAAACGTTCAAGACAGACATGTCATATTGATGGCCTTACTCATCCGTAGACGTCAAAGACATGCAAGGCAAAGAAGAAGGTGGTGGGTCAAACCCTGGATTGAGAGACGTGTGCTGTTTGGACAGTATGATAATCTGATGACGGAGTTGCAGAGAGAATGTCAGGGTGACTTCCTGAACTACATGAGGATGCCACCAGAAACGTTCCTTGAACTGTTGCAGCGCATCACTCCGAGGATAGAGAAGTCCTATCGCTACCGGCAGCCACTGGATCCTGGGCTCAAACTGGCCATCACCTTGAGATATCTTGCGACCGGCAACAGCTACAAAACCCTGCAGTATGCCTTCCGTGTTGCCCATAATACCATCTCTCTGTTTATACCAGAGGTGTGCCAGGCCATCATCAGGGAATACCAAGATGAAGTATTTTCCTGTCCAACTACCCCAGATGAATGGAGAGAAGTGGCCCGGACTTACGCTGACAGATGGAACTTTCATCATGTCTGCGGAGCCTTGGACGGAAAACACGTGGCCATCAGAAATCCACCAGGCTCTGGTACGATCTACTACAACTACAAGGGTTTCTACAGCCTCATCCTCTTGGCCCTAGTTGATGGCAATTACAAGTTCCTCTGGGCTGACGTTGGTAATCCCGGTTCATCATCGGATGCCCAGGTCTTCAACCACAGCCCGCTGAGACGTGGACTGGAGAATGGTACTCTTGGCCTGCCAGATCCAGAGCCCCTGCCAGATGATGACCGAGACACCCCTTACTTCTTAATTGGGGACGACGCCTTCCCTCTCAGGACATGGATGCAGAAGCCGTACTCCAACCGTGAGCAGACCGACGAGGAGAGAATCTTCAACTACCGTCTCTCGAGGGCTCGCCGTGTGGTGGAGAACAGCTTTGGCATCCTTGCCCATCGCTGGAGATGCTTGTTGAGTACCCTACAGCTTGATCCAGAAAAAGCCAGGACAGTCATTATGGCCTGCATGTGCCTCCACAACCTAATGAGAGATCGTTTTCCTGGGCTTCAGAACATTGACGTTGACCATGAAGATGAGTTGGGCAACCACATCCCTGGGGCATGGAGAAACGCAGCAGTTCTGCAGGATGTAGAACGAGTTGGCGGAGGCTACCAGGCAAACAAAGAGGGCAAGAAGCTGAGAACTTACCTGAAGCACTACTACAACAGTCCAGTTGGAAGCCTGCCCTGGCAACAACACATGATATAGACTGCCACTTGGCGCACTACTTGGGATACAGCACAGAATCTGCCATTAAAATGGCATGTAAACTTCGATCATGATTTTGTGGAATGAATCATTTCAAAGTAGAAATGAATGACCATGTCAACAGTTATTTTAAACATACATTACTTTTACATCGAAAGGTAGTTTGAAATTTAAAAAGTTAACTCTCCTTAATAACATGTGTTTGAAATAAAATAATGAAGGAGAACATGTTTGAAAAAATGTGATTTATGAGAATAAAAAAGATGTACAGATATAACATATTTTCTTTTGTCATTAATCATGTTGTTTTAAACATGATATATATTTTTCAAAGACATTTTATTAACGATGATTAATTTTATTGACCATGTTAATGTTTCAAATAAAGTTTGAAATATATGTTCCAAAATGGGTCAGTTGTAAATTAAATTGAGAGAGTTCATCAAGTAACAATAACAATCCAAACAAAAGTTCACTGTTCATTTTCTTTATTTGACAAGTCTGACAAGTTCAAATGGATGATGATTGATGTGACGGCGCTGTTGCTGCCTCCTTGATTTAGTGGAATGAATCATTTCAAAGAAGAAATGAATGATCATGTCAACATTCATTTTAAACAAAAATTTCTTTGACAATGAAATGTTTGAAATAATAAAAGTTGATTCTCCTTTAATAGCATGTATTTGAAATAAAAAAAAAGAACATTTTTGAAAAAAAACGTGATTTATGAGAATAAAAAAGATGTACAGATATAACAAATTTTAAATTGTCATTAATCATGTTGTTTTAAAAATTATATATTTTTTCCAAGACATTTTGTTAACGAAAATGAATTCTATTCACCGAGTAAATGTTTAAAAAAGTTTGAAATAAATGTTCCAAAATAGTCAAATTATAATTTGGGTTGAGAGAGTTCGTCAAGTAACAATAAAAACAATCCTAACAAAAGTTCACTGTTCATCTTCTTCATCTGACAAGTTCAACTGGGTGATGATTGATGTGACGGCGCTGTTGCTGCCTCCTTGATTTAGTGGAATGAATCATTTTAAAGAAGAAATGAATGATCATGTCAACATTTATTTTAAACAAAAATTTCTTTGACAATGAAATGTTTGAAATAATAAAAGTTGATTCTCCTTTAATAGCATGTATTTGAAATTAAAAAAAGAACATTTTTGAAAAAAACGTGATTTATGAGAATAAAAAAGATGTACAGATATAACAAATTTTATATTGCCATTAATCATGTTGTTTTAAAAATTATATATTTTTTCCAAGACATTTTGTTAACGAAAATGAATTCTATTCACCGAGTAAATGTTTAAAAAAGTTTGAAATAAATGTTCCAAAATAGTCAAATTATAATTTGAGTTGAGAGAGTTCGTCAATTAACAATAAAAACAATCCTAACAAAAGTTCACTGTTCATCTTCTTCATCTGACAAGTTCAACTGGGTGATGATTGATGTGTTGGCGCTGTTGCTGCCTCCTTGCTGCTGCTGCTGAAAGGGGGCCTGCTGTTTTTGCTGGAAGTGGGGGTGCTGCTGCTGGAAGGGGGCACGCTGCTGCTGGAAGGGGGCCTGCTGCTGGAAGGGGGCCTGTAAATTGGGCTGCTGAAATCCTCCCTGAGGGTTCTGAGGGGTCCAGGTGCTGCTTGGTCCGAGCATCCCAAGGAAGGAAGCAGGTGGAGCGTCCTGGGTGAAGCCGATCGGCGCTGACTGAGGCCTGAGTGGCTGGATCATCTGGGGAGTGCTGGGGCGAGATACTGGGGTGGTGGAAAGGTGGTCCGCCCGATCCTGGTAGCGGCTCACCAAGTTGAAAGTTTCCCTGGTGAACTCTCGCCAGAGGGGTCTTGGGAGTGGGCGGACGGCCTGCAGCATCCATTCTAGCCAGGCCTGCCTCTCGTCAGCGCCTTGGGTGAGTGCCGCATCCACCTGGCTCCGGATGGCCGTCTGCTCGGTGGATGTTCTGATGAATTCCAGGAGGGCCTTGTCCACATCGGTGGGCGACCCCCTCTTCTGCCTCTTCTTGGGAGGTGCAGCCCCCTGGCTGGAGACTTGGTTGGAGCTGGGTGCTTGGCTGGCATCTGGACCCTCCTCATCTAAACCCTCTTCGTCGGAGGCGGCTTCAGTAATTCGGCCACTGAGGTGGCCCAGTTGGCAGCCCTGTGACCGATGGACTATGTGCTTCGTCAGAAAACCAAGGTTGTTATTGACCCATCTCTGCCTGGGGGTAAGGACGATGGCCTTCTGACCACTCTTCTTTCCAGCGGTCTTCATCTTCCCCAGGATGGTCCTCTGGCTTTTATACCATAGTCTGATGTCGGCCACTGAAAATATACAAAATGTAGAAGCAAGAAATTAGTCAACATCCAAAAAATTGGCATGTTTAACTAATAAACATCATCAATAAATCGGAATGTGCATATTTTTCAGCTACTACTTACCGGTGACTCCCAGCTTTTCCGCCATCTCCATGTACTTGCGCTCCTTCTTCTTAGAGTTTTTGAAGTCCACCTTGCTCTTGTCGTAGATGAACTCATTGTCAGCGAAAAACTCAGCCAGCTCCTGCTCCATGGCTTTGGTGATACCGCAGGTAGCATGGCCATCTGTCACGTTGTTCTCATCACTGGCGGCGGCTGGTGGATCTTGGCCCCCTTCCTGCAGCATTTCATCATCCTCGGTCTGGGCTTCACCAAATTCATCATCCTCATCACCAGCTATGACAGAAGCAGTAGCTTTCTCCTCGGCCACGGGTATAGGCTGGGGCCCTTCCTCCTCATCAGGCTGATTTTTCCTCTTTTTCCTTGACTTCTTTGGGGCCATGCCGATGCTTGTATTTTGGTTGTGTCTTGTTCACTGTAGCAGCGTCTCGTCAGGCAGTGAAGAAAGTCGCATCGCGTGTCGTATTTATAGGCCAACACCTCGCGCGACAGGTGGTGCGGTGTGTCGCACAATGGGTCGTAGCCTTGTACGATCGGTTGTAGTAGTCGTACAACGGGTCGCTAGGTCGCGCGACATATGGCGCTACAAAACGCATATGTCGTGCGACTTGGCCTCATCATCGTTCAACCGTTGCAGCCGTTGTACGACTGTTGCACCCGGAAACATGAAAATAATCGCACGATTACGTCTCACGACTGTTGTATCCTGGTGCAGTGGTCGTTCACCTCTCGTACGATTTTATATATTGCTTGCGACTCAAAGACAACACTTCTACAACAGGACGGAAAAAATATTTTCGAAAAAAAAAATTATCGCACGAGTGAGGCGCCAATTGTGAAAGGGGCTTAACATACAGTATTTCATTCAGTTTCAGCAGGAAATCACCGATTCTGTGTAGAAATAGAAAGTTGCTGAGATTTTGGAGAGGCTGAAATACAATGGTGCAGTGGAAGACGCCCAAGTAGGGCTCTCTGACGACACGCCAGCTCTTCCTTTCAATAAGCAAGAGGACTTAGAACAGCTGGACAGAGTCCTTCAGAAAATTCAGAAGAGAAAATAGTTAGTATCATATTTAATGAGATGAAAAAAAATTCATAAAAAGTGATCACCCTTTTATGTTTCTGGAAAAATTAAAAGGGTATAGACCCTTGCCCATTTAAGTGCAGAACCATCTTCTATGCATTTTGACCAGTGCAAAATACAATATGTCACTCTTCTGCACAAACCTGCATGTACATGTTTTGATTCACAAACTTTCATGGTGCAGCAAATGATTGTAATTTTCTCTGATCAGAAGTTGAGAATATGTGTTGTTCGTGAGACAGTCCCGGTGCAGAGGGCACGCAAACAAGGTAGTGAGAGAGTAGTAAATATATTGTTAAATTGAACAATTATAGAAAGAAAGTGAAGTTAAGTTGATAAAAAAATGATATAAAAACAGGTGAAATATCCAAAAGTATGCTACCTAGTAGAAATGTTTATTCTTTCATTGAATTATTTACAAAAATAATATGTGCCTTAATTTTCATTCATGAAACCAAATTAAAGGGCTCTAAATGTGTAAGTAATATTTGTAGTATTTCTACTTCCATTCATATTGTGAATGTCAGCTTGAAAGCATTCCAAGCCCTTGACTTGAACTGTACTATCCCTTTCACATGACTGCGCATAAAACTTTGATTTTAACGTCATGTGTTCCTTACTTTCTCACCTAGGTTCAGGAGGATGTGCGGAGGCAGTAACCAAGATAATGGAGAGTGCACCCGAATTGGCAGTCAGATACAACTTGAAGAGGCAGAGGGGTAGGCCTACAAAGAGCTTTTCTTACTGAGCTACGAGTGTACTTCTATCTGCATCTCAATGATAGCAGTTAGCTTATCTTAACCTCACACCATATTTTTATTTTTTTAAAGATAAAAGTAAGTTGATGGATGTCCTGTAGACCTGTCTGTATTATATTACAAGGATTATAATACATGTAGTGAAATTGCTTACAGATAAAGCTCCATCATGTTAGGTACCATATGAGTTTAAATTGCACGTATTACATGGACATGGACATGTCGTTACTTTCAAGGTAAAGTGTGATCTAGCCAATGTGAGTAAAGTTTCAATGATATATTCTTATGAGCTTAATGGACAAATATTCACGTGAAATTCAAAGTTTTTATTTTCTATGCTTTTGCAAGTAGCATGTAATTTACCTATACCATTAAACATCATTTTCCTGACAGATGCAGTGATCGGGGTCAGTGCCTCTTGCACATCCATGAAAGATTTTGAGGGGTCATCAAGCACGACCTCAAGTATGTGTACATACCAACAGATGCCACAGAAAGATCAAGCGAAACTTACAGCCTTTAGAAATTCCTGAAGAATTTCAATCAATATCAACAAATTTGTTGGGTTTTTTTTTCCTCTACATGCGTTGATTATTTAAAAAAACACTGCTCAAAATTCTGCTTCTAGTCTGCAAGTCTCTTAACCACCAAACAGGGGCGGATCCAGCATTCTCCAATATGGGGACCGAAATTTTTAAAAACCGCTCGAACCGATTAAAAACGTATGGTTTAAGGCTGCACTCAGTGGCGTAATAATGAAAGTATGTTGTGGGTTCACCCCCCCCCCCCACACACACACAGAGGTAGATGCGCCTATATATCTTGAAAAAGTTATCTTTAATTGAGGAATTATAAACATCTTTTCTTGAGTAAAAAGTGAAATGATGGATAATGCAAGCGCGAAGCGCGAGCTGAAAATTTTTGAGATTCCAAATGAAGAAAATCGTCAGGGGCGTCGCTAGACTTTTTTCAATGGGTGGGTGGAGGGGTGTACAGGCCGGATTGCCAACAAACAATGCCAGTGATTACCGACAACTCATGCCAATAAATTAAGCCGTATAAGCCCACGAGGCATTGTGTGCCTCTATCACATTTTTCTTCTGAATGATATAACTGTTCACTTCACTTGTCGAATGTGTTTGCTTTCAGGAAACACCCTGTGCCTAAATATAATACGAGCGAGCGTAGCGAGCAAGGAAAAATATACACTCTCTTTCGTAGAAGTGATAGTTCTTCATCAAAGTACATGATGTTCTTAAAGATAACATAGGCCTATTTGGTCACCTCTTTCCCCTGATATCGCCTGATACGCTTTCAAAGATCATCCTAAATCTTGATATACGAGCGAGCGCAGGGGGCAAGGAAAAAAATATACCTTTCCCATAGTAGAGGTGATAATTCTTCATCCAAATACACCGAAGAAATAACTATGAGATATCTTAATTATACATATACATATTTTGGTCAGCTCGCTTACTGAATTCGTTTGCTTTTCCAAACCATCTTGTATTAGAATTTAATCAGCGAGCGAGGAAAGATCTATATACTATTTTTTAATGGCAGCACTGATAATTCTTCATCCCATTATACGATGGTATCAATCATGAGATATGTGACTTTTATCTATACTGGTACATTTGGTCATCTCTCTTGCCCAATTCGTTTGCTTTTCCATACCATCTTATATTTAAATGTAATCCGAGCGAGCGCAACGAGCCAGGAAAAAATCTATATACTATTTTTAAGGGTAGAAGTGATAATTCTTCATCCAAATACACGATGGTATTAATCACGAGTTAAATCTAATCCGAGCGAGCGCAGCGAGCCTGGAAAACATCTATATACTATTTTTCATGGTAGAAGTATTAAATGTTAATGCTAATTTTTCATCCAAATACACGATGGTATTAATTATGAGATAACTAACCTATTTTATATGTGTGCAGGTACATTTGGTCACCTCGCTTGCCGAATTCGTTTGCTTTCCCAAATCCATCTTGTATCTGAGTATTGTACGAACGAGCACAGCGAGCGAGGAAAATTATGTACTCCCTTTCATGGTAGAAGTGAAATTTCTTCATCAAAATACACGATGGGCCTTTAAGACATCTATTTTGAAATATGTGGTGACCTCTCCTACATAATTTATTTGCTTTCAAAGACCATCTTGTATTTTACAAGCGAGCGGGGAAAACTATATATATATATATACATTTTTTGTGGTAGAAGTGATAATTCTTCACCCAAATACATGATTTGCCTAAAAGTATCTAGATTATATTTTTTTTTTCATCTCACCTACCGAATGTGTTTGCTTTCCGAACTTACGAGCTAGCGCAGCGAGCGAGGAAAAATATACACTCTCTTTCGTGGTACCGATGTTATTCCGTCGTCAAAATGAACAATCAAATAAGCCGAATATGGGCACCTTAGTCCTCTTTTTCTTTCTTTTTCCCCTTCATCCTGTTCCCTCTCCTTTCTTTCTCTCTTTTCCTGCCGACAGCAATCTTGAATTTGTCGATTGGGAATGGTACCTCTACCCCAGTTTTACATTATGGGTGTAAGTCTCTGTCAGTCCTGTACCAAAGGTTTTTTACTGCGGTTCAACTTTGGAAATAGTAGTCCTTTTGAGGAAGTGACAATTGCGAGCGCGAAGCGCGAGCCGAATTTTTGGTTTACAATAACCTGAAGGCAGAGCAATTTTGCCTCTCATTTATTTTGAACTCATTCTAAAACTAATGAACTTCCCCTTATATGCCAGCGCAAAGCGTGAGCGGAAAAATCCCAATAAAATGAATCATATTCTTTCTTAAAACTCTCAAGATGAAAGCATGCGAGCGAGGAGCGCAAGCGGAAATTTTGCCATGACCCTGTCATTTTCTCTTTTCTCTTTCTTTTTCTTCTTCTTATTCTTCTTTTTCTTTCTTTTTTTACCCTTTTTCTTCTTTTTTTTTCTTTTCTGCTTTTCTGTTCTCTCTCTCTCTCTCTTGCTCCGCCAATAGGGGGGCTGCGGCCGCTTCGCCCCCCCCCCCTCCCCCCCGGATCCGCCTATGCCAAAGTCCGGAGTACATAAATGACTGCCTGATTCGTCGTCCTTATGTTCGCAAAACTCGCTCATCTTCATCTGTTTGCCTTACTCAGCGCCTTTTCAAGAAACGTGCAGGTGAAATGTCATTCCCTGCGGTTGCTGCAAAATTGTGGAACCGCCTACTTGCTACAGTGAAGGCAGCCTCATCTGTAAGCCAGTTCAAGAAATTCCTGAAATTCCATCTATTTGGGATTGTATGGACTAAACTGATCTTCATGAAGTGACTAATTTTTGTTTGATTGGCCCAAACACGGAGCAGTGTGTGTGCAGCGCTTTGTAACTGCAAGGAAAAGGCGCTATATCAAATGACTTATGAATTGGATTGGATATTCATGTTAAAGCCAAGGAAATGCTGCCTAAAGGTTCTAGATGTAGGGTTCAAATTGTCCCATTGTTTAGCTATATTTTTGGAACTAACTTTAGGACTGTCCCACAGTATGGCAAATATGATTGATGTACTAAAATCATTTAGTGACCACAGGACATGTATGTACACATGTAGGTTGCATGCATTTTTCATGCAACTTACATATAGTCCAACACTGAACAGGGTAAAGATTTTCTTTTTTTCTAAATGCAAATATGATATCGATGTATTCATTTTATTTTATATCTGTTATTCAAAATTATATTTGTACTTGTGTGTGCTTTAATCATGATACTTTTCCAAATGATATTTTTGTGTGTTATTTCAGCAAGGTGCTCTTGTTCTCTATTGTATCGTTAATTCTCATTTAGATAAATTCCGTCCAAATGAGTAAACAATTTTTTCTAGATACAAATATGATATTGATATATTTATTATGCCTCCACCCACCAAAGTCGGGTGCTGGAAGCATTCAGTTTTCGGGTTGTCCAATTGTCTGTCCGTCCTTTTTTCGTTCTCATGATACATGTAACTTAAGAACCATATGGCAGATTAACTTCAAACTTGACTCATGTATGCAGCCATATCAGAGGGACGACATCTGATTAGATCTTGAGGTCACAAGGTCCAAGTTCAAAGGTCATAAAGGTTAAATACAGGACAATGGTTCATTCTCACGATAACTTAAAACCATTCAACAGATCAACTTCACACTTGGGTGATATAGGTAAAGAAAATATGACCTCAAAGATTTAGAGGTCAAAGGTCATAGAGGTTATTATGTACATAGAAATGGTTCATTCTCACGATAACTCAACCAGATTTTGGTGTCTCAAGGTCAAAGTTCAAAGGTAATATACATGAAGAATGCTTGTTCTTGGGATAACTTAAATCTCTAAGCTGTTCAACTTCAAACTTAGCTCATTAATGCATATTAGAGGGACAGTGGTCTGAGTAGATTCGGGAATCCCAAGGTCAAAGATGTCATTGTTTGTGTACATGAAAATGAAAAATAATCAACATAAATGTGTCATATTATTTTCAATCTTGCAATGGCATAGGCATAAATTTTGATGGCAAGTGGTTGAGGATTCCTTTAGTTTGTGTTATCTCGGCCAGGTACTCTTGTTCTTTATTGTATTTCTAAATTCTGATTTATATGATATATCTCTGTGTTCTGTAGATACAAAAAAATAATTATACTGATGTCTATCTTTTTCAACTTTTCCCAATATCATAATGTGTGTGATAAGCCATAGATTGTTTCCGATCCATTGATAAGCCTTGCCAAAGCCACTTTTTGTGATACTCAAGTCAGGTATTTGTATTATTTATTGTATTCTTAGTTCTGATTTAGTTTGTCCTGCTAGTCTTTCCATTTTTTTTTAATAGACATACCTAAAATGTGTAATACGTTTCCTTATTTATGTACCCTTACTTTTTGAAGTGTAGAAGAAAGTTTTATAATTGAAGAAAGACACATGTATTAAGTTTTGAAAATGCAATTCTGTGCGATGTTCAGATTCATTAAATTTTCCTTTTGTTTTAGCATTTGAAAATGATTTATCAGCAGGGTTTTTTTTGTATTTGATTGCATTGTACGATTGCTCTTATAAACATGAAACTGTATGTGCCTAAAATGACAAGTGAGGAGTAAAACTTCACATCTAAAGTATGTCCTTACAATGCTTGTACTATCATGAAAGGGAAAGGCAACCCCAGAAGTCTCAATAAAAGGAGATGAATTGGAACAGTAATAAGAACGACACTTACACTCATTTACATTTTCAATTAAATTACTCTCGGCTCAGCAAATGGCAACACTGATGATGTCATATGTTAGCACTCCTCCATTTACTTTATACATGAAATGTCACATTTTCTTAATGTTATTGGACGTTACACATTTTCTCATCCCATATTCAAAGTAGGCCCTATGTTATGTAAAAAGCAATTATTCTAAACATACATGTACATTGACTATGGGGGTTAGAAAATGTGTATCTTCTAAGAAATTTGAGAAAATGTGAAATTTCATTCACAGAGTGACTAGTAAAGCTACTCATCTATGATGGCATCAGTCTTGCCAATTTGCAGAGCCGAGAGTAACTTACTAGAAAATGTAAGTGACGTCAAAATACGACGTCTTATGTTACGTCATGTGCAGGTGCAAACTGACGTCTTTAAGGCATAAGTAAATGACGTAAAAAAGACGTAAAAATGACGTGATTTTTGCCAATCTGAGAGCTTCCTTTTGGTCTTAAGGACATCTTAAAGGAATCTCTTTTTTTTTTAATACGACGTAAAAGTGCAACGTCATTATGGCGTCTTCCACTGTTGCAAATTGACATCTTTAATACATAAGACAATGACGTAAAAAAAGACGTGAGAGAAGTCCGAAAATGACGTGCCTTTTACCAGTTTGAGGGCTTCTGCTCTGGATTTAGATATGTCTTAAAGACGTCTTATTTCACCAAATACGGTGTTAAAATGACGTCAAAATATGATGTCTTATTTTACGTCGTGTGCTGGTGCAAAGTTTCGTATTAAAGACGTGGTAATAAGACGTAAACAAGACGTATGGCACGACAGAAATAAGAAGTAACTATGACGTAATTTCTACCAGTCTCTGCTATCAGGGTCACAGACTGGTAAAATAACGTCATAGAGATGTCAAAGCTTCGAAGCTGGTTTATAAAATATTTTAGAATGTATACAACATTATGACGTTTTCTCTTTGTCAGTGTTCTAGCCTATAGATTGTCCTGTACTAGCCGTATATCCTAACATCCTACATCCTATACCTAACTACTGATGCTTTGTAGCGACATTACTATATTTTTAGACTGTAGTGCAGTACTTGAAGAAAAAAAAAACAGTTAGAAATGACAATTTCTTGATGCATTCCGAAATACCCTGCCCATGACATTAACTGAATGGTGTTCAGCATGGAAGTGCATTGTTCATTAAATCAGCAGTGCAATCATTGAATAAAATGTTAAAATTCAAATGTTATCTTCCTTTTTCACGATGTTTAGTCATTCTGGTCATTCATGAATATTCATTAATCTCGATCAACTATTACAATGGCATCACGACGTAAAACTGACGTAAACACGTCATGTTATGGTCTTGAAAAAAAGCTGTTACAAAGTGGGAAATAATTGACGTAAAAATACATCTTTTTCTGGTCTTTAAAACAGACGTTAAAAAGTGGTAATCATTTGACGTAAAATATATGTCATCTTATGTTCAAACAAAATTTGAGAAAATTTTGGTTATATAAAGACGTCATAAGGTTGTCGTAAAATATTCGTGTATACGACATATGATGTGTGGACCAGTTTATGACCAGTTCTTGACGTCTTAAAGACGTCCGTCTGTTATCATGGAGAAGACAACATAAGGAACGATGCAGAGAAAATATGATAGAAGCATAAAAACAAAAAGAAACAAAGGGAAAGATATATAGAGACGGAAAAAAAAGAATAACATAAGGAAGGGCTCACAGAGAAATTGATAGAAATATAAACACAAAGATTAACATAAGGAAAGATAGAAGCGGATAGAGTAAAAACAAGGAATAACATAAGGAAGGAGAGAGAGCTATTAGAATTACATGAAAAGATGGAGAAACATAAGGAAAGAAAGACAAAGATAGACAGAGACTGATAGGATAAAAACAAGGACTAAAATAAGGAATGACCGAGAGAGAAATTAATGGAGGTATGAAAACAAAGAGAAACTTGAGAAAAGATAGACAGAAATGGATAGAATGAAAATAAGATGTAACAAGGACAGAGAGAAAAGATAATACAGGTTTAAAAAGAGAAATGTACGGAAACATAGATTCTGAGAGATAGAATAAAGACAAAATAACGCAGGAGAGAGAGAGAGAGAGAGAAAGAAAAGATATCATAGAATAGAAGCATTTAAGGCACTGACTAACTTTGTGAGCAGCTGATTTAAAAAAATTATCAAACTAGCATGAAAACTGTGTATGAGTACTCGTATTTGAACTGAAAAACCCTGAAACCAACCATAATTTGGAATGAAAAGCTTTAAGTTAGCCTCAAACCGCGATTTTATTATTTTTCGTTTCGAGAGACAATAACTAAGAGGACCGTTTTGCTCGAATTAAAAAATACCGTTATCTGCCTTCCGCCGCGTGATACGCCAATACAAACAGTAAGGTCCGGTGAGCCCTGCGCGCATGCGCACTCCTTACGCCTAGTCTGTGCAACCGACCCTCTTATATTTTTCAAATATTGCTTCACATTTCTAATATATTAAAAAAAAAAAATCTGTGGATATTATACTCTGAAACTTTTAGCTTGTATTTTTACACTATAACCCTAATGTCTGTCCTACTTTCAAGTAACAAAGTGAGATTTTTAAAATCATAACATTGGTAACCAATGCCTTTAAAACAATTTCTTTAAAAAAATGAGGAAAGACAAAGAAGATCATAAGAGGATAAAACAGAGAAAAACATATGGAAATGAGATAGATAAAGATAAAACACAAGGAAAGGGATAGAAAAGCACAAAATGAAAACAAAAAGTAGCTTATTAAGGAAGGAGAGAATTAGAAGTAATTAAAATTACACCATAACCTAAAATAGAGACAAAATGCAAGATGACTGCAAAGAAAAAACAACGAAAGGCATGTATTCACGATAATTCAGGTTGTTATACAGCAAGATTCCGCGCGAAAAAAAAATGCTGCAATAGAAACAGGAGCGGTTATTCTAGAGGGCTCCACACTCCGAAGTGAGTGTAAAAGGGGGAGGATTATGCCTTGCTTCGTCTTATAGTATGCATAAAAGAAAAAGTGAATAGAGCTAACCACAAATTAGCTGGCCAATGAACAAAAAATAAGGGAAGAGACAACTGAATAAGATAAATAGAAGAGGAATACCAGTTTATGGAATAACCATGTGAATGAATAATGAAGATTTAAAAGAAACCGTTTCCCACCCCATGTGCATAGAGATAAAATGAAATGTCTGGCAGAGATGCTATTTCTTTAAAAAGCTATTTTTCATACATTTTGTATTCCACGTATGATCAACATCTCATTTATCCCCCTCCCTCTCTCTCTGTCTTTAATTGCTGGATCTTCTCTCATTTTCCACTGTATTTTTCTGAAGAATATTGTACCATTTAAACCAAAGTCATAAATGATTGAATGATTGCTTATGCAGATAACGCTTGTTTTAAAACGCATAGTCCTAATCTTAATCCTATTCAGATTTATGCACTATCGATATTTTCACACGGCTTATGAAAATATAAACGAGATATGACAATGACAACATTAGCCTGCATTTTATTGCTATGACAGATGACGATTGATAAAAAAAACTTAATCCTATTCAGATTTATGCACTATCGATATTTTCACACGGCTTATGAAAATATAAACGAGATATGACAATGACAACATTAGCCTGCATTTTATTGCTATGACAGATGACGACTGATAAATCGAACGTAGCTTACGAATTTTGATACTGATTGCAGTGTATTTCGCGTTGTATCCCTTTAAAACAAACCAGAGTCTTGAGAAAGGCTCTTCAAACTTTCAGGCTGATGTTCAAACTCGGAAGCATCTTGAGGGAGCTGTAAAACAAAACAAACAAAATAATGAGAGTAAAAGCTCTCACAATGTACTATAAAATTTACATACCCAACGAATATAACAACAAATTACCGTACTTTCCCTTGTTGGGCATAGCAGTTACTTTTTTCACGTTTTTGTGTGTTTTTATCAAATAGATTATCATTTTCAAAGTGTAATTCTAAATCTGGTAGGAAGGGGTAATTCAAACACCATCCCAGCCCAATCCATGCCTGAAACTTTTCTAACAAGACAAACGATTTTTCAAACTTGAAGATATTATCTCCAGTTAAATTAACATTTAATTGCTCTTGTAAACATTTTTAAAAACTTTAAAACATGTTTTCTTAAAAGTTTTATGCTCTGCTGTGAAGCTAAATTACTATCCAAAATCGTAAAGAATTTTGGCTACATGATGATTTGATATTAAATCAAAGAGATATCAAAACAAACAAATTAATTTTGAATTTCTGAAGAACTCACCAATCCGAAAGGGTTTTCACAAAGAAATATGGTATAGGATATTCATGGCAAATGATTATCCAGAAAAGCCATTGCCTTTGTAAAAAAAAAAAAAATAAATAAAAAATAAATAAAAATACGTCATCACCATCAACATAATCATAACCATAATAACTATAATGATAATATATGTGACTTGTAGCCTCAATCCACTCTGTGGAGTGTTCAAGGTGCATGTAGAAATAATTAAGAATTAAACAGATTTTTTTTTTTACATGATTTTTAAAGGAATCTGAGGTTATACACTATGTAATGTCTTCATGAGGCTAAAAAGTGTAAAGATCGCAAAAGAAACGGCAGGGGATGAGCCCACATAAATTGCCACTGGTCCTAATGCCCCCTCTCAAAGACAAGGGAGCTTACGAAACAGTAAGGGAAAGCGAAAAGAACATTCACTGGAGCGAAAAATTGATCTGTGCATGCACGAATCTGAAACGCCCATTATTAGGACGGTATTCGGGTGAAATAACATCTGGTCTGTAAAGAGGACGAAGCTATGCAATTGTACACATTGTAGATGTATGTCACTGGATTTAAACAGTTACAAGGCACATTTCTTTCTATGTATTTCCTTCTTTTCCCTTCTCCTCTTCATTCTCACTGCGTGTTCCTTTCTTTTACTTTCTCCTCTTCTTTCTCCTTATATATGTATTTCTTAGTTTTCCCTTCCCTTTTTTCTCTTTATGGATTTCTGTGTTTTGCATTCGGGTTTTTTTCTCTTTATGTATTTCTTTGTTTACCCTTCTCCTCTTCTTTCTTCTTATGTATTTCTTTGTATTTCCTTCTCCTCTTCTTTCTCTTTATGTTGTCGCGATACCAAAGGGACATCCACCAACACTAGAAAAATTGCGACCCATTGCCTTAACAGACCACTTCTCCAAGATAACGGAACATTTCATTGTCAAGTCATCCTGTTTTATCTTTCTTGTTCACATTAGATCCTTGCTGCACGAGGTATTTTGTCACACCTATGTGACCGTTTGCAGCTGCAGTATGGAGGGGAATGTTCCCTGCGTCATCTTCCTGATTCACACCGTCTCCTTTGGAAATTAGGTACTTAAGAATGTCATCGTCCCCTCTTAGTGCTGCCCAGTGAAGGGAGGTCCATCCACAGAATTTGTTAAGCTTTGATCCTTTACGGATGAGATATTTGACGGCTTTGGAATGGTTATTTCCAATGGCAACATTTAATGGTGTCAGACCCTTAGCATCCCCTTTGTTTGCATCGGACCCTTGCTGAATAAGATATTCCATCATCCCTATGTGACCGTTTGAAGCTGCACCATGGAGGGGAATCTTCCGATCATCTTGTTCCTCCTTCACACAAGCTCCCTTGGAAACTAAGAACTTGACCATGTCCAAATGACCACATTTGGCTGCCACAAAGAGTGGTGTCGTTCCATCATATCTGTTCTGTTCTGCTCCCTCTGTCATGAGATAAATGAGGGCCTCCAATTGACCTCCTTGAACGGCAGCATTGAATGGTGTCCAACCTGTTTTGTTTTTCTTATTCACATCTGATCTTTGCTGCACAAGGTATTCCATCACTTCTATGTGACCCTTTGAAGCTGTACCATGGAGAGGAATATTCCCATTTTCAAGCTGCTCGTTCACATTAGCTCCTGTTGAGACGAAGTATCTGGTGATGTCTAAATGACCAAAATGCGCTGCAGCATATAGCGGTGTCATTCCATCATACCTGTTCTGTTTAGCCCCCTTAGTTATGAGATATTTGACTGCATTCAATCAGCCTCCTTTAACGGCAGCATTGAATGGTGTCAAACCCGTTTTATCTGTCTTGTTCATATCAGATCCTCGTTGCATGAGGTATTCCATCACCTCTTTGTGACCGTTCGAAGCTGCACCATGGAGAGGAATCTTTCCATCTTCAAGCTGCTCGTTCACATCAGCTCCAGTTGAGACAAAGCATCTGGTGATGTCTAAATGACCAAAATGTGCTGCAGCATAGAGTGGTGTTATTCCATCATATCTGTTCTGTTCTGCTCCTTTAGACATGAGATATTTGACGGCATTCAGCTGATCTTCTTGAACAGCAGCATTGAATGGTGTCCAGCCCATTTTATCTTTCTTTTCAACATCAGAATCTTGCTGAATAAGGTATTCCATCACGTCTATGTGACCATTTGAAGCTGCACCATGCAGAGGAATCTTTCCATCTTCAAGCTGTTCGTTCACATCAGCTCCCGTTGAAACGAAGTGTTTGGTGATGTCTAAATGACCGAAATGTGCTGCAGCATAGAGCAGTGTCATTTCATTATATCTGTTCTGTTCTGCTTCTTGAGCAATGAGATATATGACGGCTATCAAGTGGCCTCCTTGTACAGCAACATTGTATGGTGTCCAACCTGTGTTATCTTTCTTGTTTACATCAGATCCTTGCTGAACGAGGTATTCCATCACCTCTGTGTGACCGTTTGAAGCTTCACCATGTATAGGTATCCTCCCATCGTCATTTTCCTCTTTCACATCAGCTCCTATAGAAATGAATTTTCAGTACTTTGCCTTCAAAAAGTAGATTTAATTTTTCTACATCATTGGGTAAAAATTATTCTACCTAGATCATTGAATTTGGTGAAGTAATTTTGATTTCAAGCCCTTTCCTCAAAATGAAGTCAATTTTAAATTTCGCAT
>CM057160.1:30922625-30952554 GCA_029962745.1 Echinometra lucunter | reverse complement strand
AAATATACAGTCATTTATTACAAAACAATCTTAATCTTGTCAATTGTAGAACCCGCACGATGATAAAGGAAAAAATGTATATATCACATCAAAACATGAACGGCTATATTAATCAAATTATTTATGCTAATCGATGGTTGTTTTGGGCCGTCCGTCGATGGCTGCACCGTAAATCCCTGTTTGTTTTATTGTTGCTTGTAATTTTTCAGTGATTGAGTTGAACTACAAGAATAAAAATATAATGTCTCTTAGCATACATTATCCCGTTGACTATTGAATTCTCTCATGCTCATCCCTAGACTTAATACAATATCTATTTGGTTCTGATAGGCAGTAAGCTAATTGGTGATAAAATATCAAAGATAAATACTTTTTAAAGTATTGTTTCATCTTAATTCTTATAGGTAAGCCCCTTTGTAGGTTTAAAAGGTATGCTTACCCAAAGTCCTTGGAAGGTTGACCTTGGACTTCACCATCAATCTTCACGACTATTGTGGAATCACCTGTATCAAGTGAAATAATTATAATGTTTGTTCTTTAAGAATTTGACATGCGTGCATTATACCAGAAAAGAGTAAAAGAGAATTTACAAACATATATGTGCCTGCAGCTTAGAAAATGAGAACCTAGGAGACCGACAGTGCTATAGTCTAACGGGGCTGATGTAAAGCCGTCAGCGAGCGCGCATGTCTGACGACGACACCCCTGTAGAGCCAGCAAATGTGGAAACATGCATGACGCCAGCATATTGCAAATCTGAAAAAAAGTACATCAACAGCAATATGCAAATGTGGCGGCAGCAAAATTGCAATTTTCCAGTTTTAAACCGCAAATATGTAAACAAAAGATTTAAAGAATAACTTAAACAAATAAAGGACTTAGAATCGACTAATTATTGTATCAAAGGTATATAAGGGATGATTTGTTTTACTTTTTCCTTGTTTGTACGTGAGACACAACGCACACGCACACCCATAAACCACCCCCACCATCAAATACGCACTTACACACAAAAACACACACACATTATTCTATTTCATTGTGAACGAAGACTGTTGCTGTCATGCTTCTAATGCCCCTTGTTCTTGAATAAAACGGAAATTGATTATCATTCCAGGGCTATTGTTATAACTTGGGGCTTTATTGCACGAGATTAAATCTCACTTTAAATCGTAAATTGTGCCACATCGAGTATTACAATTGATGAATTGGTTTAACAAGCACAATATTCAGGAAAAAGATTGACCACAGTGAAATACAAATCATGTTTCCAAAGTGTTTTAGCTAAATTCATTCAAGTTCAGTTTCAACTGTTCAACCTACAACTTAAAGCTTTAACAAACTTGAAAAACACCACCCGACATCTCATTTGCTTTTCGCTTATACCAATATGTAATAATGATATATCAATGTTTTGATAGCTTTCATTTCACACCCGGGAATGTATCCCTTATAAATTTGCAATCTCTGATATGAGATATTTGACAAAAAAATTACACCACAAGGCCTAAATTGTTTCCATCATTTTTTTTGTCCCACCATTCACCTAATGTAAATGAAAGGGTGATACAGACAAATACTGCGCTCGATCATTTTCCTTCTTTGAACATATAGGTAGAGGGGTAATATTCTTCCTAAAGTCGTTAGCCTCCCCCTCCTGTTAAAATAACTATAACGAAGGTGGTCCTACGTTGGCAAGATTCAACATCACCATTACTTTTAATTCCCTTCATTGGAATTCAAGTTTCGGTTCATATGAGAATTATATAAGCATGATGACCATTTATCCGTCAAATTAAAACAATTATGATATTCATGTTAAGCTTCCGTTGACTGTCCGCATGTTCACCCCCAACCAAATGTGTTATGCTTCGTATTATTTAAGATTTCATAACATCATTGAATTTCCAAATACGTTAACTTTTATGGTTTTTCTTTTTAGAAGAGATCTGCCTCTGAATTAAAAAAAAAATATTTTAGGTACAATCGATGAAATCAGTGTTAAGAAATTAATACATAGTACAAGCTCGAGTTCCCTAATAATACTTCCAGTCATCAGGGTCATACTTCCGTCAAATTAAATCAACGCATTCTTTTTCATGAATCAACACACTTGTAGTATTTTTTCCCCATGGTTTTGTTTGAAACAAATGAAAAAAAAAATACGTTTAAAAAGTTTTGCCCACTGCACATTTACAAGTAATTATTTGATTACTGATAAAAAAACAAAATCATGTCAAAATCATACGATATGGTGACATTTTTCTATGCTATGTATGTAATTTGTTTTGTTTGCATCATAGTTTCATTGTAATATAGGAAAAGTGAATCTGATTTCAATCTTAGAAAGCAGAAATTCTTTTGTTAGACTCATCATCATTGTTTCCCCCTTTGTGTATGTTGGAAGTTAGGTGGTTTGAATGTCTGTGTGTCTGTTTTCTTTGGCTTTCTTTTTTATTTATTTGATTCTCTAAAATGTAGACATTTCATCATCATGAGGTGCGGATTTTACCAACTTTTCTAGCAGAGAATTGAAAAGCATTTAAATGTTTATATTCGTTGAATAAAATGACAGACAATTAATGTTTCACTACAGATGTTGATGAATTAAAAAGGGATTTATGGCAAAACCAACGATTAACTCTGTTGCACTTCCAAACATGTTTTCTGGTTAGTTAGTGGTTAGTTTGTGGAAAGTAATCCAAAGTTCAAGCTGGGGTTCGTCTACACCTCCAATCATACTTTTGTCAAATCAAGATCAGCCTACACGCTTTATATCATCCATTCGGTCACTAATTTCCTTGCCTTACTATACTTTTCGCTCTAACTATAAAGCATTTGTGAAGGCAGTGAGAACAACACTTATCTTATCCCCCGCTTAGAGTGCTGTCGCAGCAAAAATAATGTTTTCTCCAACTCTTAAAGGGCGATCGAAATCTACACACTTAAAAACCCATGTATATAAGTTATGTTAGATACTAAGCATAAATTTCATAATACTTACTCCAAATGGGCTACTTGTACACATAAGCATGCATGTCCTGGTAAGAATCAAACTTGAAATAGTTTGCTAGTCCGAAATTATCGTCCAATATGGCGACGAAGGTAATGCGCATCAACCACCAAAATTTCGCGAAGTAAATTACCTTTCCTGTGAACGATATCGGGGAGGGCCTCTTTTGTCATGTTAAGGTCATGTGATCTAAATATCACATCATTTTTTTTTTGTCGCCGCAGGGTATTTTCCTTATTCAACAAAACCACTTTGTTTGTTGGAGGTACACACAGGGTTAGGCTTTTTTGTGTTTGTTCATACGTGCATTCAAGTACTGTTATGTTTCACCCATGTCATGCACACTCAGTTCGGTCACGTGGTATACCATATTTGGCATATAATTTGTTTAATAAAGTAAGCACGAAAAATGTGGATTGCGCTTCCATCTCTGGCACAGTTGGGACAAATCTCTAGTCTACATCGTGTGTCACGACGTCCATCATGTCAAACATCACATGAGGAGTCACGTGACAGTCTCTGAAAGTCACCAAATGTTTCCCGCCATATTAGCTCCACAGACTCGACCAAACCTTGGCACAGTATGATTATACCGTCAAACGATGATGAGTATATCCCATCGAAACGAAAAGGGATCTAATCAACAATACGTTCGGAATTGAATTATAGCCCTAACTCACTCAAGATTTATATGATTTTTACCTCTTCAAAATGTATAAACGCTTACCTAGTTAGTGATGGAAATATAAATATATGAACTTCAAGCTTTATCACATTTCCTTCCAAACTATATCTATAGTGAATTGTATCACGCTACCCTTCCAAAATTACGATGGGAATATTCATGCCAAAGAACCAAAGCACATCTTCCAGCAAGAGGCGTTCCACTCCCAAAATAACGGCCCGACCTGGTATCAAATCAGGGAGGCCGTTTTCTTTGAATTTTGAAATCTTGTTTAATATATTTTGGCGACAAAGTCATATTTTTTTCTCTGATACAATAGTTGATATGTTCGGAAGGGGCGTCGATCCCTCCCCTTGCCAAATAATGCTACGATGCCTATGCTCGGAGCAGGGTTAGCATGTTTAGGACGATTGAAATTAAATATCTTTCATCAACACGAGCATCCCCTCGTTTTGTACTTTTCAGATCAATTCCTACATTGATGATGTTGTTAATGTTGTTATGGCTGTTTTTCGTTTCTAAGTAGCGTGATAAATAATATCCACCCTTTAGAGTGTTTTACCATTGTTGTGGCATGTTTCGCAGATTTTATACGCAAATTCCCTTGATCTGTAATTTTTTTGGGCATACAAATAGCTATTTTATGTAACACTAGCAGCAATTACCCGTGGCAGCACAGGGGGTAGGAGTCATTTTTCTTTATCAAGGTGTGTGTGTGTGGGGGGAGGGGGGGAGGGGGTGACATTCTTGTATGTACAGCTAGACTGCCTATTCACACTGAAAGCCAAGCAGTTTATTGATGAAATATATTCAGACAACTGATTCATAGCAGACTTCTCTTTCAATATAGATAGGAGGTTCAATTAAGTTAAGCATCTTGGGTTGAGCTGGAGGAAGAACTTCAATAATCATTACAGAGTGAAATCCAAATCTAACTATAAAATGGAAAAATGTATTAGAACACGGTGTATTCAGTAAGCAGTCAAGAGGTAATTATTGTGATGTAGAAATGTTATCATGACATGTACTGGGTCAGAAATAAATATGTAAGTACATTGCACATGTACTTACAATGTACATTAGACTGCGGTTGTTTGTACTTTTTAAATTAAAGGTTGCTCAATCATATATAAGTACAGCGGGATGTCGAAAAGAAGTGAGAGTGAGAGAAAGGGGGGGGGGTGATAAAATGAGTGAGACAGAAACAGTGGTGGGAAAAATGAGTCAGACAGACAGTGAGGAAAATGAGAGACAGACAATGGGAAAAAAGAGAGACAGAGGGGAAAATGAATGAGAGAGAGACAGAGAGACAGAGGGGAAAATGAAAGAGACCCACGCGGGGAAAATGAATGAGAGAGAGACAGACAGACAGTAGGAAAATGAATGAGAGAGACAGAGAGTGGGGAAAATGAGAGAGACAGTTGGGGAAATGAATGTGAGAGACAGTGGGAAAATCAGAGAGAGATGTAGAGAGAGATAGAGAAATTATAAAGAATACAAAAGAGCGAGATAGAGAGAGAGAGAAAAGGTTTTAGATGTTAATTGTGATAAAAAGATAAGATTTGTATGGCTTCCATGGGCTTTTTAAATGGTTTTTTTAGAGGTTTTAGATATCTTTTTTTTTTTTTTACTGGTGGGTCAAATAGTTATGCATTGAATTAATTGATAAAAATCTTAGAAAGTACACTGTATATGTATATCTTATGAAATTCTTGTGTCTTTTAAAAGTTATATGGGCATCTTCACTGATTAAAATACAATATTTAATTTCATTCAAATAAATAACAATATTCATACGTGTATGTTAGATTATGTCTTTTTTAATAAAAATATAACACACAATGTATAAAATATAATCATGTTTTAAAGGCAAAATATGCTACAGCAGTATACAGATGAAAAGATCATAATATTTGAGATGGCATGTTATAATGCATAAAAAAGGTCCCTGTAAGTCTGTTATCCCATTCGTGACAGGAATTATTTAAAGCCTAATTTGATCAGCTTTTATTCTTCAAATTGGCAACACCAACATTTATATTTTATTGCTACATTTTTCTTATAAAACGTCATGTATCTGAAATGAATGTAAATTGACAGAAATTAAGATGGGAAGTCAAAAAGTTGCCAATTTGCAGGGGAAAACGGTGATTTTAAACTTTCTATCACATTGCCAATTTAAGGATTTTAATGCTTATTTTCCTTTAAAAAAATTTCAGCATCAAACAACGAATATTGACGCAACCAAAATGGGCACAGTTTGTGTAGAATTTTTTGCTCTTTCTGCTCATGTATTTGGTATGATTTTTAGGGCTTTGCGTCAAAAGATATTAGGCCAAACCACAAAATGTGGACCTCTGTCACGAATGGGTTATAGATACACGGTATTGGCTGTTGAAGCGATAAACCATTTTTACACTGTTATATTCATATCTACATTTTTAATAAACATCTACATATGTACAACAGAGTTTTGTAGAATACATGTCAAACAAAATATAAACATGTCAACTGAAAGCAAAATACCGGTACAGATAGGATCAGAATATATGAGATGGCATGTTATGTCAAAATAAAGGACTGAATGATAAACCATTTTTTACTCGGTACGTTCACATCTGCTTTGACATAAAACTATCTACATGTAATATATGTACAACAGAATGTTAGACTAAATTGTCTTAAAAAGGTAGAACTTGTTTTGTACAAAAACTCTTGAAACTTTGGTAGATACATTGCAATGGTTGTTTGAGAGATAAACCATTTCACTCTGTCATATTCATGAGTACATCTACAATAAACTATCTACATTAAAACAAAAGAAAGTTGCAAAATTTATGTCAAACAAAATATAAACGTGTCAATTGAAGTCAAGATACAGTGTACAGATTGGATCAGAATATTTGCATGTTATGATGTCAAAATAAAGGACTGAATGATAAATCATTTTTTACTCAGTATGTTCATACCTGCTTTGACATAAAACTATCTACATGTAATATATGTACAACAGAATGTTAGACTAAATTGTCTTAAAAAGGTAAAACTTGTTTTGTACAAAAACTCTTGAAACTTTGGTAGATTTGAGTCAATATCTTACGATTCAGAGCCTTAAAAAATATACCAGATGCATCAGCAGAAGGAGCTAAAAATCTGCACACAATATGTTCATTTGTGTAATGTTACGTGTGGTATTTGGCATTAGGAATTAAAGGAAATTAAGCATTGAAATCCTTGAATTGGTAATGTATGTTCATTGTCTGTAAAATCGCTTTACTATGGTTGTTTATTACGATCATACTCTATTTGTATTTTGTTAACCAGACGTAAATAAATAAAAAAATAAATACATACATATTGTTTTACATATGAAGTGGCAAACATTATACTTTTAAATATACTTAATCTATTTGTAAATTAATTTTAGAGACATTAATTTTGTTGACCAGTGTTCCCAATTTGCAGAAGAAAATCTGATCAAATTTGCCCTTAAATAAAAGGGTTAATAGCAAATCTATTAAGAAATTTTTAATTTTGGGTTTAGGAACTTAGCACTGAGTTGATTATCAGACTCAACCAAACAACTTCATCACATGGTGGAATTTAGATTTACTGCGGCATCAATCATTCAATACGAATATTATGTCTTACGTCAAAATACTAACCATGCACTGAACTGTGTGCAACAGAGCACTGGCACAGCTTGGCCTTGGAGCATTGAGTGGCAGGTAGCTGAATCTGTTAAAATACAGGATTAAATATAAAGGATGTTTTAATGAAACTGGGCAGAAACATTAGATCTAGACCCTTACCCCCCAGCATATAGGCGCCGGAAGTGGGGGGGGGGGGGGGGGGGGGGGCTGGGCAGTCGCCCCCCAAAACAAAAAAGTGGGGGGGGGGCAAAACGTATTTTCGCCCCCCCCCAAAAAAAAAAAAAAAGTAGTAGTAATAGTAGTATCATTGTTATTATTATTAAAAGTAGAAGTTGTAGTAGTGTATATATAAAGTGTTCAAACTCTTACTTTACCTCACAGGTTTTTATGTTTAATAGAAAGAATTGTATTTTGTTAATCACACAGAAATAAAGTTTTACATATGAATTGGCAAACATAATGTTTGAATATAGTTAATTTATTTGTAAATGAATTTTAGAGACATTAGTTTTATTGAATGTGTGTAGCAAAGAAAGAAAAAATGCCAGTGTTGCCAATTTGCAGAAGAAAATCTGATCAAATTTGCCTTTAAATAAAAGGGTTAATAGCAAATCTATTTAAGACAATTTTAATTTGGGGTTTTGGAACTTAGCACTGAGTTGATTATCTGACTCAACCAAACAACTTCATCATATGTTGGAATTTAGATTTACTGGGGCATCAATCATTCAATATAAATATTACATTTTACGTCAAAATACTAACCATGCACTGAACTGTGTACAACAGAGCACTGGCACAGTTTGATTTTGGAGCGTTGAGTAGCAGGTAGCCCAATCTGTTAAAATATAGGATTAAATACAAAGGATGTGTTAATGAAACTGGGCAGAAACATTAGATCTAGACCCTCACCCCCCCCCCCCCAGCAAACCCCCAGTCAACACTTCTTTTCAAAAAGCCAAGTCAGAATAGGGTTAACCTCTTTGTGACAACTGCCCACATTTTGTGCTTTGACTCAATAACTTACGATTCAGAGCCTTAAAAAAATATATATTAGATGCATCAGCAGAAGGAGCTAAAAAATCTGCACACAATAAGCTCATTTGTGTAGTGTTACCACTTGGCATTTAGCATCAGGAATTAAAAGAAGGAAATTAAGCACTGAAATCGTTAAATTGGCAACATATGTCTGTAAAATCATTTTACCAATGCTTGTTTATTATGATCATACTACATTTGTATTTTGTTAATCACACAGAAATAAAGTTTAACATACGAATTGGTGAACATAATACTAAATATAGTTCATTTATATTTGTAAATGAATTTTAGAGACATTAATTTTGTTGAATGTGTGTAGCAAAGAAAGAAAATGCCAGTGTTACCAATGTGCAGAAGAAAATCTGATCAAATTTGCCCTTCAATAAAAGGGTTAATAGCAAATCTATTTAAGAAAATTTGAATTTTGGGGTTTTGGAACTTAGCACTGAGTTGATTGTCTGAAACAACTTCATCATATGTTGGAATTTAGATTTACTGCGGCATCAATCATTCAAAATAAATTTTACGTTTTACGTCAAAATACTAACCACTGAACTGTGTGCAAGAGAGCACTGGCACAGCTTGGCCTTGGAGCGATGTGTTCCAGGTAGCCGAATCTGTTAAAATATAGGATTAAATATAAACGATGTGTTAATGAAACTGGGCAGGTAGCTAGTCATTGGATTGACCTAATTATCAAGAAAAGGTAACCTTCTCAAAGATTCATCATGAAGGTTTTGTCTCCCGATTTCACTGTTGTTGACATAGATTCTAGGCCTACAAATAATATTCTTACTTCATTGATCGGCAAGCAGGTGACAGTGAAGTGAGAATATTGTTTGTATGTCAAAGAAATTGAGAGATAAAACCTTTGTGATGAAGTTTTGCAACATATACCGTCGCAAGAAATACACATCGCTTGTGAGTTGTGTTACGCGTTTGCGATTACTGCTGCTGCATAGAGTACAAGTGCAAGTGACGCGCGCGTGTAGCGGTATCTATCCTCAGCGGGGCCTAGTATTGGATATAGCCACACGCCACATGCAGGGGCGTAGACAGCGGGGGGGATGAGGGGTATGCATCCCCCCACCTCACAAGGTGGGGGGGGGGGGGGGGATGACATGTACAATCATCCCCCCCCCCCCAGGTTTTAGGGAAGAATGTTTTCTTACATTATCATTATAACAACAACAAGAATAAACATAATAATAATAATACATTACTAAATATTATCATTATTATTATTATTATTATTATTATTATTATTATTGTTATTATTATTAATTATTATAATTATGATAACAATAATAGTTATCATCGTCATCATCATCATCATCGTCGTTAATGTGACTGAAATGGCGATTGCTGTCATAACTATATCGATCATTATTCTGATTTATGTAGTTATTTATATTACTTTTGGGTAATTTCGGCGCCGTCTCAGTTTTTCTCAAGTGGTGTAATAAGAAAATTAGAAGAAAAAAAAAGATAAATAGCATGATGTAAATATGCAATAATGTGTGTGACAGTCCATATTCTATATACGGTTGTCACGGTGCGTAGATCTTCAATTTACAGAGGCGGCGCTCCCGGGGGGGGCAGGGTGAACATTGTTCCCCCCCCCCCTCCCACTTTTCGAAGCATCCAAAAAGTGTCCCTTTTTACCCAACAAAAATGCCGCCTTTCAAACCTGTTCAGTGCCCTTCTTTTATCTTAGAAGGGCCCATTTTCTTTGTTGAGCAAGTGCCCTTTCGCTTTCTAATAAGTGCCCCTTTTCGTTTCAGATAAGTTACCCTTCTTAAAATTTACAGAAATGCGCTCTTTTATGCCTTTCCCTTTTGATAGCGATCTGTTCCCTTCTGAGAAGTGCGCCTCTTACACTTCAAATGAATGTCCCTTTTAAAATGTGATTATTACCCCCTTTCACTACCTCTTTTCGTTTTTCACAGTGCAATTTCTCTTCTGCAGATTGCCCCTTTTCACCCCTGATAAGTGCCCCATTTGAAATCTGATACATGCCCTCATTTACTTCTGATAAGTGCCCATTTTCCTTTCTAGTATGTCCCATATCTGCATCTGTTCATGTAAGATAAGGGCAATTAGAGCCATTTTTGTTTTCTGATAGTGTCCCTTTTCCATTCGGGCAAGTGCTTCCCACAACTGTAATTAGAAGGAACGGTGCCCCTTTATTGGGGGGTATTTTTCTACTTTTTCTTTCTAAAGCTCGCTCGCTACGCTCGCTCGTACTTATGATATCTCACTCAAGGCAGTTCAAGTGTGTTGTAACCATAAAGTCTTATATGTTCTAAGTTCCTGATGGTATTGTGCTCAAAACCCCATTCAATTTGAATATTTTCTCTGATAAAAAATAATCCGTAGCTATGAGACCTCACTAATGCGTTTAAACATTATAGCTTGGTCACTATAAGAAAAAATATATACAGAGTAAATGGAAGAAATTTACAATGATAATGGAACACGAATAAAATGAATTTCCGGGAGCCTTTATCATTATAGGCCACTCGAAATATACTGCAAATACCATGCCCTTCAGCAAAAATACCTAGCATTTTTTGCTCGCTCGCTTCGCTCGCTCACAACTGAGTAAGACAGAACAGTATACAATAATAGTGCAAAGTAGTTATTATCATGACTTGTAAAAGTATGTCAAAATGCACTTTAAAAGTTTGTTAAATAGAATTTAAGGGTATATTTTCCTTCTCGTGTTCAGCACGCACTTGTAAGGCCCCCCCCCCCCTTTCCCCCAAAGTGCCCTTTTTCGCTAGTGCCCCCCCCCCCCACTTTGAAAGACGCTCCGCCGCCCTGTATATTTATGTCTGTGCATTCGGGTGTGGGTGTGTATGTGTGCGTGCGTGTGTGAGTGTGTGTGTGTGTGTGTGTGTGTGTGTGAGTTGTGGGGAGTTGCGGGTGTGTGTGTGTATCCGTATACGAAATTATCCTCGATTTCTCGTGAACGGCAAATCATCCCCCCCCCCCCCCCAGGTGTGAGAACCTGTCTACGCCACTGGCCACATGTATGTGGCTGTATATATACACTGCCTATAACATAAAAACTTTCTTACCACTTATGACCAGCATTTGATAGTAGCCTAGGCCTAGGGCTAGGCTATAGATTTCTAGATCTAGAGCCTTTTAAGTAACAAATTTATCTATGTTAGAATTACAGAATGGGGCTTCACTGCAGAATCATTCACAATAAAATAAATAAATAAGTTTGTCAAAAAGTCGTACTCACCGGTAACCACTGAGGACATCGGCCGATTATACGGTATGTTGTTTACGTTTCAGCAGCACATGCACATGCATGTGCAGCCAGCGCATGAGTACGTACGTACCGTATACCGTACCATACCCGGTCGACGGTCGGCATGATGGCATGCATGCTTTGTATTTCGCTGACCCGAGAGAGGTAAAAGGGACTGGGAACTTCGAAGCTATACTCGGGGCTGCGAAAAGGAATGCCAAAAAGTTACGAATTGTAAAAAAACTTTAAATAATGCGACCAAAATACCACAAACAACCCCCCTCATGACAATCTACGAACAATTTAACCATGTTTAGAAAAAATTCCAGCTCGATTGAGTGGAAAACCACGGAGAAAAGCGCCGTCAAACAAACGGAAGGACACACAAGATTAGCCAAATTATAGTAAGGAAGCTTTGATGATGTAAGATAGAATATGAATATTAATATGTAAGGAGGGTAAGATAGGATACTCGTGTGTAGCAGCACGTATTGTCGCCCCTTCACTTATGGTATACTGCGAAATTATGTGTAGAATTTTTCAAAACCATGCTGCACATATTGTCGCCGGCGACTATTTATGCTGCTTTTGCTGTATCCTACTTTTCTCCCCATTGGCGATACTATGTGCATGGAAATGAAAACCTATAATTGCACAAATTGTCTCCAGTTACTATGTTCCGAAACATATAATGACAATGGCAGAGATGATATTGATGATGATGATGATGATGATGATGATGATGATGATGTGATTATGGTGGTGTTATTGTTGCTGTTGATATAGTACATATTTCATCAAAGAAGGGTTGTGAAAAGGTTTTATTTTCAACTGTAGCATGGCCGATGTGGGAGGGGGTATTTTCATTTGCTCTTTGACCCGAGAGCAAAACGAACGCACAAACATATTCACTCAGTTTTCATGGTTTTACTCAAAATGTATGCTTAAATGATGGGACTTATACAAATGGCATTTTTCCTTAAATATGAGAGTTTAAAATTATCTTATCTGTAATTCGGAATAATGATTGAAATTCTGGTTAACTGCAAGCCATGTGGTTGGAGAAAAGACCACATCAGCTTCAAATCGTAGCCGATCTCAAGATTGCTATGACGTCTCTACGATTCGGAATTGAGCTTTGTTCCTACAGGCAGGCTCGCAATACCCCATATTTTTTTTTTAACATTCATACGACTATCGGGAAGATTGATCATTAAGATTTTGCATGTTTGAATATTCATATCAAATGCTAAAAATTTTTCCAATAGCGGATCGCAGACTAATCGTATAGTTTGTGGTGGGCAATCAGACTAGTAGAATCCAATGAAATTAATTTCAAACACCTGTGACGTTATTGAAACACTGATTTTTGTTATTGTTGTTGTTTTGTTGTTATTTCCTCAAGTATGGTGAATAGCCCTTCCAACAGAAGTTGATTTTCATCAGGGTCCACAACATTAAAAATCAATTAAAAAACATAATTTACAGGAATAAAACTGAAAAATGAAATGTAAAAAATATAATCAAACAAACAAACAGTACACAGTATGCAAGAAAATATACAAAAGTAACCTATAAAATGATATATGATAAATGACAAACCTACAAACAGCTTTATATTATATCATACCAGTAAATGATAGATAGATGGAGGGATACACTTAAATAGATAGATAGATGGATGAATGAACAGAAAGATACGGGTAGATATGTAGAAGAATAGAACACATACATAGATTTAGGTAGAGAGAGAGAAATACAATTAATGTAGATAGATAGATGGAGAGATAGAGAGAGGGATACGTGTAGATAGATAGGTAGATGAAAAGATAGAAGGATGGATAGAGAGAGGGATACGTGCAGATAGACAGAGTGATGGACAGATGTAGACAGATATATAAACAGATGGAAAGATAGATGAATAGACAGATGAATGAATAGATTGAGCTCTTACTTTCAAGTGTTACAAAAAGTAAATTAGTAGGTTGATCATGACCATGAACAAATGAAATTGAATCGGACAACCAATATGTAAATTTTAAAACTGTCAATTGTATTGCTCTAGCGATTTTTGATATCACCTGTAAATGTCGAATAAGGTAAATCCTATCATTTATCATTTACAGTGTTTATCGTTGTAGTATGACATTGCTACTGTTGTTATTTTCGATGATGATAATGATAATAATAATGAAGATAATGTTACTTTCAATTTGTCGATGACACTTTTTCTGCGTGAATAATCAGGTATTATTGGCACGATCTTATCAAAAGAGGGCGCTAATATCCCCGCATTTCCAGAGCCCTTGATTATAGTCGGTTTGATAACTTACAAACCTAGAAAGGTTCTTTCCGTTGAAGTTTTTTTCATTGATTTAGGTTCCTATTTGGTGTATGAACATTTTCAGCTTGGTTGCTCAAACAGCAACCTTGAGCAATTTGCATAAGTTGCATAAATCTGTATGTGTATAGGATTTACAGCGAAAAGACAACTCACACAGAACGTTCAAACTGAACTAAGTGCCAGTTGTGTATGTACGGTGATACGAAACTTTAAAAGCGTTGTCAGTCTTGTGAATTCAACCTTTGATGAAACGAAACAACCTTATACACGCAATCAGATATGGATGCACATCCAGTAAGGGGTTTGGGACATGGAAATCATAAAGCAATGAAAAAAACCTGAAAGAACTTTTCTAGGTTACAATGTTAGCTAAATAGGACTGTCTAACCTACTATACAGAGTTTGGCTGACTCTGATTTAGTATGTTACAATATGGCGTAATTCTTTTGTTTTTTTGAAACACGTGTTGTAGAGTTACCACACGTTTCAATGGGATGTCCATAAACTTACACTTATGACGGTTTCATGAAACGCAGCCCAGGGCGCTAACATTGCCGATCTGTTAAATAGTGGGAGAGGGAGGGGGGAGAGGAGGGGGTGGGGGTTAAGATGGAGATGAGATCGATGCATACAGAGAAATAGCAATCAAGCCCCTATTAATTTATATAAGTTATTTATTCACCTCCATTAGGGCGCGTGTATATGCACATATGCAATGGTGGCGGAAATGTATAGCCTTTTCTGTGTCTGTATTTTAGTATGCATCATGCCTAAGAACATGATTTCAGTTTAGTGTTACCCCCCCCCCCACCCCCCTCCCCCGCGGTGTAAAATTAAATTTCACCGAGTGTGTCAATATCTTGGAATCGTATATCCTGGTTTGATACATGCAAAGTATTGTAGTAGTACTGAATAGTAAGCCTGTTATGATTTTATTGTTGATCTCTAACATCTTGTGTAATGCAAATGATCAATTAAAATCCTTATAAAAGTTTATGTGCATTATCTCTTAGATTCGAGATATATCTACAATTTGTATGAAATAGTATAGCCTATGAAATTACACCTCGTCAATTTTGAACATTTACCAACTACAAAACTTCAACCCTAGAAATATCACAATGAATTAACCTAATCGTCAAAACCCCAACCTCACTCTAACCCCAACCCTAATCATAACCCTAACCCTAACTCTAACCTTAACCCTAACCCTAAACATAACCTTAACTCTAACCCTAACCCTTACTCTACATCAGCATACATGAATGTAGAATCATCCAACTTTGGTATCACAGTGTCCTCCTTTGTGTAAGGAGGCCGAGTCTTAATTCGGTCGAGAAGGGTAAAAGGGATCGAAATGAATCCGTACACAAACAAAGATACTAGGAGACGCTGATTTATTGTTGTCCTGTTTATTGACTAACAGACAATGGTCATCAAATTATGTGATTATGTGAAACCTGCAGTCATTCATATTCAGGACAAGAGCACATTCAATTACATAATGGTTAATAAAAATGCAGTCATTTTATCAACAATATTTGAATGAGACTAGATAAATATCACTATAAAACTGTTATTCTGTGTTTTAAAGCCTAACAATCTCTTCAACCTAATCCAAGTCACCAATAAACATTACTCATTATTTCCGTTTAATATACAATGCAAAGTTTGAATTTGAAAGTCTTGGGTGCTGATGACAATATAAAGATTTACAATGCACTCTACTAAAGAGTAACCGACTGAATGTCAAATTTTGAAACATCATCATAAACCTAACGAAATTGTGTCTGAGTAATACAAAACGTGAATCTCATATCAAATATTCTTATCATCTTTTTTAAGAGTTTGCCTGTATTAAGTTACCAGAGTTAAAATAGGCCAAATGAAATGAAGCAATGTGTGGCTACAGAATGTTTGAATGGCTAACATAATACTGAGAAATACGGTCTCCTCATAACCAAAATTGTCGTGTGGCATAACAACTAATATGCATAATAGTTTTTTTTTTTTTTTTTTTTTTTTTTTTTTTAGGAGATGCATAACCACTTTGTATTAATTTATTTCCACGGTGTTCATAAAATGTGAAATTGAACCATAAAACATTACGTCGACAACTATAAACAAGAAGGAGTAATGTAAACAAAAGCATTCGTAAAAGTAATGCTAATTCTATAAATGTCTATTTACACGGTTCACATCTTCATTTCATAATCTTCAACAAAATGTGCAAATCAAATCATTTCGTAAGGTGCGTCACCATAATTTTGTTCAAATAAGGTGCCAGAATCCAGCGCTTTGAAACATCCGAGATTTATTAAGCGCTATGTAGATCCAGATTACTATTATCATTAATAATCCAAGTCTGAATTAATTGTTGTTCCAAATGTACAGTAGCTAATGATCATTCAGGATAAAGTAAAACGTTCTACAAGTCCGGCTACATTACAGTGATAATAGTATCACTTATCTCCATAAGCTCAAACTAAACTGCAAAACAGTATTAGTGATAACCAAAGCTTTCGTGTTGCATAGAAAAAATATACATTTTTTGTTTGTTTCCAACGAGATGCAGAACAACTCTGTATTGATTCATTTCCAATCACATATGGTCCATAAAATTTGAAATTAAACCATAAAAACATTGCGTCCACACCTATAAACGACGAAAAATGTTAACGAAAAAGAGTCTCTAAAAGTAAAATAGATTTCATAAACGTCTGTTTTACACGATTTACTTTTCTTCGGTTTATATTCTTCAAAAAAAAAATGACGTACAAATCAATTCATTCTGTAAAGTGCGTTACCATTTGTTAGAATAAGGTACCAGAATCCAAGTCTAAGTAAATTGCTGTTCGAATTGAACAGTAGGTAATGATCTCTCAGGATATAATGAATTTATAAAGCAGTAAATAAAGCCTAATTCTACATAACAGTGACAATATACCATTTATATCCATAACCCCATGCTACAATGGTTAAACATAATTCTTATACATGTATATACAACTCAGTACATAGCCTGCAGTTGTGACTGCTCTAAAATTTATCAATTTTATATTGGCGTTTATGGAATACGAATAACAATCCTATGCAAGAGTAATCTTTTAAAAGTGTTAACACAGCTGATGTTTTGTATACATATATATGCCGATGATATTGTAAGTAGTTAAAGGAGCCCCGCGGTGGGTGGGTATACTTCTCTACCATACAAAATTATATTATGAGAAAACATGATATATCACTACGGAGTGTCGAAGAAAGAGGAGGCAATCTCCTGTGAGCAACAACTTTTGAAAACGTTTAGAAAATAAGCAAATTACATGTGATATACAAGTCACGCAATAAAACAGATGGCCTTACTTAGGCCTATATCTATTTTTAACTACGTTCAAACTTCGTAACTCTTAGATTAATATTACAACGTGTTGAAAATATGTGATAAATATGCATGCATAATATGTGTGAATACAAAATATGAACGTGGCCATCGCTAATACTACAATCATGACAATGCAATAGGCATATTCTCTATATTTCTGGAAACCTTGCCATTACTATACCGAAAAAGAACATTTGTAAGATGTTAAGTTAAATGTATGTCTACAAAACTCTTCAGTTTGGATTGTACGCACTGTCTATTTTGGTCAATCAATAACGGAATATTTCAGTACACAAGAAAACATGTCTTCTTCTTGCTAAAATGTCTTTTCCATGAAATGACACCTCCTGATTCTAATTTTCTTTTAACTACAGTGTGAAACATATGCAACACTACTCTCGAAAACAGTGTTTCACCATTCTTTATTTTTCAATTTTTTTGTCCTTTCTTTTTTTTTATGAAGTTGCTATTTCACTTCTTAGGTCTCAACGAAGCGATACGAAGAATCAAATAATTTTGTAAAATGAGAACGGTTATTTTTTTTCCAATACACTGAAAAATATAAATGTTGATGAAAATGACTTATAGTTTGAGAAGAACTTGCGTGTATGGTCAGTATATCCTAATATAAATACGGCATACTTTTACAATGAAGAATTCAAATTAATCAGTCAATTCACTACGCTTTTAATATATTATACATGTACATAAAAGTGTATAGAATATACCGTGGCTACAAACCGTTCAAGACACTAGCAAGGTCTATTTCATCAATTCATATTTGGGCAATTCTGCATACTTCACATTTATAGTAAAACATTCACTTTGATAGCCATGAATAGCTAAATATTTGAATCTAAAAAGGCTGAAACAATAAAGAATTCCACATTCATAGTCTGTGTTGGTATAATGCAAAAGTCATGTTTGAAGTTTAAAATTGGCACTTTTTTGTGGTAATTCCGTTAACGAGGTGTTACACCACAATATCATGAATGTAAGAATAAAACTGTTGTAATAAAAGAGCTCACATGAAAGAATATTTATTTACAGAGTATTAAATGGAGAGAAGGGAGGCAGAGTATTAAAGAGGCACAGAAAGTTCAGAATCTTGGTAACGGAATTACACCCTTACCATGGAAATGCCCATTTACAAAAATACACAAATATCGATCCCCGTGATTCATTCGGAACTATAGCCTCGTGACGGCTCTTACATTGACTCTTCATTGGCGGAATATGAACAATGAATATTCATAACACAGGAGATTTACAAAATGATAAGAAATTTAAAGATTTCAAAGTTACAATGAGCCCCATGGACATGATGGATGGTCGGGTATACATTAAATTCATTGCCAAACGACACGAGGAAAAAAACATGATATTATCAATACCACGTGTAAGAGAAAGATGGAATCCTCTTTAATAAACAATACATTCCTATTTTCCTATTTTAGCATGAATAAACAAATGATTATGTTGACATATAATGACGCTATAAAACAGCTCGTTTTCCTCAAATTTATGCTGATACTTTCATATTAACTTATTCACTACAAATATCAAAACATTATCACACGAAGCTTTCATTAGATGTATATGCAACTGAGCTTGCATGATATGTTTGTGAGTAACATAAACGATTAACATGGATATAGGTTATATTGCAGTTATGTATTTTCTATATTTCTAAAAGTCGTGTTTGCATTCCCATACAAAACATCTTCGGTTTTCTTGTGTATACTTTTACATTAATTTTGCTCAATAAAAAAACGAAATCTTCCAATGGGCAGGGACAAAGGTATAATTCTATTTATAAAAATCTCTCCATAAAATGACGACATCCTTCCGATGATGAATTGATTTCAACTACACTGACAAAAATGCAAAACTTCTTCTGAGAATTTAGAAATTACTGGTAATCAATGACAATTTCATGGTGACGATAGCTAGAGTTTTCATGAATGCAAAGCATGGACCATTTCTTTATTTGCTAGTGTCTATTGTTGTTTTTATTTAATTACTATACTCTGTAAAGCAGTGTATCGCTATTTCTCTATACACACAAAAAATGATTAAAATCTAGAGAAAAATAATAGTAAAAATCTAAAGATTTTGTAAACCATATAGTCTACATAACTATTCATATTTCACGTCTTCATCAAAGACAATAATAAGAAAAGCAGGTTATTTTGTAAGAAGTGAACATAGATTTTTTAATCGAGGGTTGAAATCTAAATTGATGTGAAAATGACTTGGAAATATACAGTTGCAAATTAACTCGTCAGAAATTTTAAATCAATGGCATGTCCTTCTACAGATCCTGCTAAGTAACAATGATAGTAACGATCTTTCGATGCATGTTTCCATGTAATGCCAAGAACAGATACATCCCGGCATTTTCAGCGGCTTGACAACTAATTTCCGTGTCCTATCAATTTACCCCATTTAGATATTATGTATTATCGATGTAACATCAAGAATGCAAATATGTTTAACACAGAGCAAAACAACAACATATTCAAGACAATATGAACATCACTATTTACAAAATATGCTACGGGTATAAATCAATTCTTCAAATCTAGGTAGGTCTACTTCATTATATTGCTTATACATTTACTATGCACCTCCATTAATTCGTAATAAAATATCCACAGCAACATTCAAGAGTGAAACTATTTCGCAATATTCAACCAAACACATAGCCTGAAGATGTGAAGGCTCCTATATTAAATCACGCAATTACGAAACGTGAACAAGCAGCATACAGTAGAGTCAAACTTTGAGCATAGTCAAATATTGAAATCTGCAAGACGGTGCAAATAACTATAATCGTAAGAAAAAAATGGACTCAGCGAGGGGCATGTGTATGTTAAAGTCCTGGCAAAAAGAAATTAGGAGAAACCATAATATGACCATTTCCTACTGCAAAAGAAAGAGGGCCCCGTCCTTATTTAACACTTTTCTACAAGCTAGAAAATAAACAATGATATGTGTAAGTAAGTATACAATGATGCTATAAAACAAAAGGCCTTCTTACACTCATTTTATATTTTCTGATCCACTAAAAAAAAATCAAGGACTCAATGATTTTAACGCATACGTAAATCCTCAATACAATAACGTGAAAACTTATAGATTTGGGCAGAATTCCATCAAAGTACTTGCATAATGCTTCACGCTTATAATGGTAAAAGATAACAAAAGATAACCAAACATTAAATTATACTGCAATACGGGACATTTTCCCTTAACGCATTATGGGGCAGCACATAATACGCATGCTCACTCTACGTAAACATTATAAACAACAAAAGGAACGTACCACACGCAAGATACATTTATATCAAGAAATAGTTGGAAGTTAAAACACTTTTCAAAATATACATTGAAACATAGCTGCTACCCAAAGAGCATCATTTGATATCGTCATTCAAATCATTCCAGAATTACGAGTCAAAATTGAGATGGCAATCGGCTTGAAAAAAAAGTTTTGGTCACTCAGGGAATCTCTTTGGAATCATTATCACATGGATATACACAAGTAATTCTCATCTAAAGTGAATTTAGTTTGAATTAAAAACATTATTTCACGATAGGCTTATACAAAACATGAAATTGTTTTCTTTCGGAAAGAGACTTCTTAGTCTCAAGTTCATAATCACTGAACTGTTGCTCAAATGGTGAAGGTGAAGCAAATGGGTACCTAGTATGAATAAAAACCTTGGTAAGTGCCGTAAGGCAGGTGACTGAAGCCAAAAAAAGTTCATACTCCAACGGCAAATTTTAGTGTTATATATATTTTCTTCTTCTTCTTTTTTTTTTTTTACTTCTGTTTATTCTTTACCCGGCAGTTACATAATGTAAAGTGTAAAATGTAAAGAAAGAAACGACTGTCCATACAATATGTGAGTATTGTTCTTGAATGGGGCATTCTGAGTTAAACGTATATAAGATTTAATTCTGCAAATGTATGCTATAAACCATGGCGTATAATAAAACGGTGTGCCCATTGAAAGTTTGGACCAAACAAACGTTTTATGTGTATTATATCCCACAGTCATGCATTATAAATTTAAACATGTATGCCTGTACAATTTTCTGCATGTTAATGAAATGAAAACATTTTTTTGCTTCGGAGGTAAGCATTTATTTCATCTTAATATGAACACAAACAACAAGTAATTCATCAGACCTATGGTAGGAAAAACTGAAGAAGTCATGTGTTGCTTACAAGTGCTCGAATCTACCTCGGATTCTACGAAGGTGTTAAACTCTTGTTCAGTATAACCGATAGGAACAATGGTGTCTGCAACACTTGGAGTAAGGCTAGGATCATCGACGGTAGGAGGGCTGATGTGATTGTTACTTGGTGGCCACTCAAAGTCTTTGCATATTTGTTCATTCACACGGAAATTTACCTCATGTGAGCAGCAAGAAAAATGAGTGTTATCGGAAAGTAAGAATACTCCTCTGGTAACCTGGTCATTATTTGTAACATCAGCTTTGATCTCTACCCTTTGGCCGTTCTGGTAACATGCTAGTGTGGTTTCAGAACTCCCAGTAGTGGCATGACAATGTACTTCATATGGATAATTGTTATTTTCACTTATAGTGATGAAGCATTTTGCAGGTCCAGGAGGGAATCGGACCAGAATGTCCTTCATTACAGTTTCATACATTGAATCTTCAAAACTTTGAAAAAATGCTCTCAGTACATAAATATCTTCATCTATAATATCAACAGGATCTATGTTCACTTTGACATAGAAAGACGATGTCATCTCAGCTACAGAGATAGCGAATCTAGGGGACTGCGATGGAGATTTGAATCCGTCTATATCATCATCTCCATTTATGCAGAAGGGACGAAGCTTGGAACCAAAGCGAAGTGTGAAATAAGGAAAGATTTGGGATATGTTATCAAGGGAGAGTGGGATATCGAAAGGGATCACGGCAGGTTGGCCTACTTGTAGAATTACTTGTTCAGTGCTAAGTCCACTTGCTATGAGAATGGGGCTTCCTGTTAGAATAATGGCCATCACAAAAAGCATCTGGATGAAAGAGTGTAGCAGAGCCGAACGCGGAGAACTTTGAGCACCAGTTGTCCTACTTTTCTTCTAAAGAGGGACAACAGTAGATGAGAATGAGAAATAATCGTTAAATATCACTTCTGTATTCGTATATATATATATATATATATCCCTCTTTACTTAGAAATAGCAAATCTACCTGTATAGCACAAACATCCAATTTATAATACCATCATTTTTTACCTCTCCCCGACAAGAAAACTGGGATGGATACAAATAGTTTTCTGACCATGGGAAATAAAGCTTGCCAATAATGAAATACTTTTACTTTACTTCCTTTCCCCATTCTACTAAAGAAAATAGCTTCTGATGGACAGTTAATGATCAGTAGTGTATACTGCTATCGTCTGATTTATTAAAGGAGAATGCAACCCAGGCATCAGTGCGCTTTTGGTGAATAGAGATGAACAAGACAGATAACAGTGAAAGTTTGAGCAAAATCGGATAATCTGTTCAGGAGTTATGAATTTTGAAAGTTTAAGCAAATCCATATTATAGGGATCGTTGAATTGGCAACTTTGCCAGCATCTGTGATGTCATCGTGGACAACTCTCCATTCATTTTATGCACAGAATTTAACATTTTCTTTATTTTCAAGAAAAAGAGAAATTCTTTTGATTTACTGTTTGGTATGACATGGCTACATTAATTCTGCAAGCATTTTGGGAAGAAGTATGTTGATTCCTGACTCGAAATTTCATAAAAATCTATTTTTTTGAAAAATCATACACAAAATGAATGGAGAGTTGTCCACGATGACATCACAAATGCTGGTAAAGTTGCCAACTCAAGGATCCCTATAATAGGGATTTACTTAAACTTTCAAAATTCATAACTCTTGAATAGCTTGTCCGATTTTGCTCAAACTTTCAGTGTTTATCTTTCTTGTTCATCTCTATTCACTAAAAGCAGACTGATGCCTGGGTTCAATTCTCCTTTAAGCCATGGATCGTCCAGTAGTCACAAGCAAGGTAATCAATCAATAACAGAAGTTTTCTCCACGAACCGTATTCCTCCCTTACCTTCGCGTCCTGAGTAGAACCTGCGGAAATAGTTTCAGTGATAGGAGCGCAGTCTTCAGTAGAATTTGGGTCTAGATAAGGCTCTGTCCTTCTCCGACTGAAACATAATGTCATATTAGACTGTTAGATTAAGCATACCCGAGACAAACGTCTTGCCTTTTGATATTTTTGGGCTTATTGCCCCTATATAATGTACATAATTTGCACATATTTTGAAAGTGCATGAGGGACAAATACTGGATAAACATTATTTTGAATTAAATGAAACTACTTAATGGTTTTAGCTTTTAGTGGTAACGGACATTAGGATGTCAGCATAAACAAGAAAGACATTAAATCAATGATAGCAGTGACATGGGAATTTTTTTAGCTCATCTTAGGCAGTGTAAAACAAACACTTCAAATTTGTTATGGTCGTTTTCCATGGGCACAATTGACACAGAAGCATGGATATTGTTTACAGATCTGATTACCTTGAGCACGCTGATGGTTGTTCTTCTAGCGGCTGTCCTATGATGCTTTGAAACTCGATCAAAGAAGGCACTTCCTGTAAGAACAAAAGGTCACATATAGATTTATAACAATTAATTTGTAAAGCTAATTGCCTCACTCCAATGCCGATACCTCATCTATCGAAGAACAGATTTCTAGAAATGAGAATAGATCCACTTTGTTCTGGTACGGACCATCAATTCTTCATGCTGATGCAATATATCAACTTTACATTGTATCATCAGTTAACTGAAAATGATTTCTGTCACTGTGTCATCATTTGAGATAGTTTGAGGATAATAATATTGCAGTGTACATTAAATAATAAAAAATTTGTAAAATAAAATAAAGTCCACTTAATATTGCAAGTTGTTTAAGAGAGAATTATTGAAAAAAAAACTGTCTCATAGATAATTTTCTCAATTACTCACTCTCACTTTCCTGTTTTCTTCTTTCCGTGTACCGCATCTAGATCCTAACGCGTGGTGATGTACCGTCCTCTCGGTAGTATGAACAAAGGGAGCCTGAAGGTGCTGCCATTTGTAAGGTCCATTTTTTTGTAAGACAATACTTTCATGTTTGATGTCAAGCTGTTCATAGGCATAGGAGGAGCAATCCGTTTCCAGGGACGCAGACTTTGGAGCAGTGTCGACGAGACATTTCGGTCTTGCATGGGCGAAGGGGTTCCTGTCTCCCTTGATCTTTCCTTTTGTGTCAGGAGGAGTTGTGTATTTTGAGGAGAATGTGCCGGTATTCTCTACAGCGGTGTCACCATTCTTTTTCCTCACCTGGTCTTCATTCGGCGGCATGTTCGGCGAATGCTGGGCAACAATGTCATCAAGATGAAGGGCGTCTGGCACCTGAGATTTCACTCCTGAACTCAATAGCTGGTCTTCATCACTCTTTCTCCCTTCACATCTTACTGTCTTGAAACTCTTTGTACTATCTCCATCATACCCATGGTCTTGATCGCTTCCACACATTAAAGCCTTCTTTGAATCTTTGTTGAACGTGTAGCCTGAATTCGATGAAAGACTACGTGGTGTCAATCCTTCAACGTCTGTAGCATTAATATCAGCTCCATTCTCAATCAGGTAAGTGAAAACGTCTGTGTGACCTTCTTGCGCTGTGGCATGAAGTGGTGTCCAATCATCCCCGTCCTTTGCGTTTACATTAGCTCCTTTACCAACCAGACTGGTAACGATATCTAAGTTTCCAGTAAATGAGGCGGCATGAAGTGGAGTTCTTCCCGAAATGCTTCCATCATTCACATCAACTCCTTCTCCGATAATGAACTTCACTACTTCCGAGTGACCATTTTGGGCTGCAATGTAGAGTGGAGTCATTCCTAGACATCTCGCCATACAAGCACCCATGGTTCGGAGATATTTCACAACTTCTAAGTGACCGTTGCTTACTGCACGGATGAAGGGTGTTGAACCTGTTACAGTTTCCTTATTCACATGGGCCCCGTGTTTAACAAGATACTTGACGACTTCCAGATAGCCTCCACTAGCTGCTCCATGGAGAGGAACTTGACCACTGTCGTTTTCTTCATTCACGTCAACTCCATGGGAGATGAGCAATTTGACCATGTCCAAGTGGCCGGATTGAGCAGCAACGTAGAGTGGGGTCATTCCGTGAACCCTGGAGTCTTGGGCTCCCTTCCTTTTAAGGTATTTCACGACTTCTAAATGGCCCCTGTGAATTGCAACGAGGATCGGTGTTTTACCTACGTCATCTTTCTTCTCCAAGTTGGCACCTTGACGAATAAGATATTTGGTGATGTCAAAGTTACCATTTCGAGCTGCTGCGTGGAGAGCAACTTCGCCGTTGCTATTTGTTCCATTGATATGAGCTCCTTCCTCGATACATTCCTCAACCAGATCCAATCGACCGCTTTCCGCTGCAGTGTAGAGCAGCGTTTTTTCTTCATTTTCGGGTCCTTCTGTGTAGATATATTCAACAGTTTCTGGTGTAGAGTTGCGTGATGCAGTATGACAAAATCCTCCCCCATCTGTTGCTTCTCCAGTGCTAATGTTTGCTCCTTGACGAATGAGATATCGTATAACTCCATCGTGACCTCTCAAAGCTGCACCATGCAAAGGATTAAGTCCACTGCTATTTAACTCGTTCACATCATGACCTTTGGAAATTAGGAACTCGACTACACCCAAATTGCCAGCTCGTGCAGCGATGAAAAGTGGGGTCATTCCGTCGAATCTAGTCATACGAGCGCCACGAGCTCGCAGATATTTCACCACCTCTAGTGAACCATTGCTTAATGCTGCGTGCAGTGGTGTCCAACGTGACTTTGTTTCTTTGTTCACGTCCGATCCTTGACCGAGAAGAAATTTGATGACTTCAAAATGACCTCGACTAGCTGCACCATGGAGCGGAATTTGCCCACTCTCATTTTCTTCATTCACACCAGCTCCCTGGGAAATGAGGAATTCGACCATGTCCAGATGGCCGGATTGAGCAGCGATGTAGAGTTGGGTCATTCCATGAACTCTTTTATCTTCGGCTTCCTTGGTTTTGAGATATCTCACAACTTCTACATGACCATTTTGAATTGCAGCAAATAATGGTGTGCTTCTCCTGTCATCTTTTTCATTCACATTCCTACTCGGGTCTAAAAGCTCCATGATTTCTGGTGGTGTAGGAGGAGGTACGCTTTTTTCCAGATCGGTATTTTGTGTCACCAGAGCGCGCTGCATGGTTTCCGATGTATCGTCCACCGTATCAGATTGAAGTCGTTGCGACATGGCTGAGAGTGCACTATTTCTTGGATTCCTACACTGTTCCTCTGCTTCGCTATGATCAGTGTAAAGAGTAGTTGATGTATGTTCCTGTGGTATGATATACATTTGGGAGATCTCGTCGGCCCTGTAACAAAAGTCAAATTTCTATCGCTGTTCTCAAAATGAAAGAGAAATAGCTATACGCCCTATAGTGGTATTCGATACCAACTGCCTATACCATGTAAACTGAACTGCAACCGATCAATTCGAAACCGGAATACCTTTTCCTGATGAATATTGTTTTAAAATTGTAAGAAAGTTTTATATTTGAGTATGGTAAAAGATTACGAAGACATTAAAATTCGTTGAGTTTAACTTTTATCTCCCCTGATACTGAGTTTTTGCATGCAGAAAATGCCATTTACATGCACAAATTTTCAAAGATCTCCCTACCGTGGGAAGGGGATACCCCTCCCACACCCACTCCCGTTCAGTCGCTTTGCTCCCCCGCCTTGCCCCCCCCCTCCTGCTGATATTTTGTGATTAGTTATCAGTCTCGCTAATTCAATCACAGTTCAAAACCCTGTGTATATAGTCTCTTTTTAAAGAAAATAGAATGAATATAATGCAAGCAATAACTGACTGCACTCTATTCGTGCCATAAAGGTTTCATTCCACTTTAGCACTAGTGGGTTAAGCAAGGGGGGTCAATTTATTTCATTATTCTCATATAGGTGGCTACTTAAGTCAAAAATAAAAGTGGTAACGAACATGACAAAGAAGTCTATGTCTCGATGAATGCGCATGTGATGTTACTAGTAGTATCCCTACCCCCCCCCCCCCTCCCCTTGAAAAAAAAAAATCACTGTAAAACAAAAAATAAAATGCAGTAATATTGGTCGTCACGAAATCTAATCTTTCAAGAAATACGAGGGTGCGAAAATGCATCATGCTGGAGAAGGTATACAGGTATAGGAATAAAGAATGCAGTTGCTTGAAGAAGATTTTTCTACAGAAGCCTTTTTTTTCTTTTTTTTTTCAATCTAAGCAATCAATATCTCAGTTTTATCTTCCTCCTCCCTCTCTCTTGCTGTTTACTTTCTTTCTTTCTCCATCTTTGTCTCTCTAATTGTCGGATCCTATTCTCTCCTGTCTTCATCCCAAAAATAATGCCCATATATATATATTGAAAGAAATGAAAATGGGAGAATAATAATTGCGTAGCTCCCTCAATGTTCCCCAGAGCTGTCATCCATCTGGGGAACATTGAGGGAGATATGCAATTATTATTCTCCCATTTTCATTTATTTCAGTGTTTATTATTTACAAGGGAGTTGCCAAAGTTGTTTGCATTTGTCAAATTTCTTTCAATGTATTGTCCCATTATTCTGACTTATGCATATATCCAGGCTTCTAGCTGAGATCCAACTGCGGCATGCGGCTTCTAATTGTTCATTAACTCATCTGCACGAAAATAAAGGATCAAAAAGAGTTGGAAATCTGTCTGTCGGTCAATTGGATTCGGTCACGCCTAACTGCTGGCCCGCCTCTGTGATCTAGTGGCAAGGCATTGGCGTTCTAAGCCAGTGACCTGGGTTCGATTCCCGGTGGAGGCATTTTTTCAACCCTTGTTTCAAAATGGATGACAGCTCTGGGGAACATTTGAGGGAGCTACGCAATTATTATTCTCCCATTTTCATTTCTCTCAGTGTTTATTATTTACAAGGGAGTTGCCAAAGTTGTTTGCATATGTCATATATATATATATATATATATATATATTTTTTTTTTTTTTTTTTTTTTTTTTTACAGTAAAGAAAGAATACTAGCTTCTCGCTTGTCATGCTTGTGGAGGTAATGATTTTATTTTAAAAGTGTTAGCCATCACTTAACCCCATTATAATGCAGGGAGTTGTTTGGAGCTCGGGGATAAATATCTTGAGGGAGGTTTTCCAAGGTAGATATCCTGAACTTACGGTATTTGGTCCTGAATTCGGGTGTCACAATCTGCGACCTGCGGGATACTCATCTCATGCTCAGCCTGTTGTTCAAAGTCGCAGTGTTTCTCGGCAAGCTGTAAAACAGAACATACAAAAGCAAAACAAAATTATGACAATATGGACTCTATTATAACAGAGATTTTCATCTACTCAGCGTTTAATATTGCTTTCACTTACTAGACATAATAGAGATGTGGGATGTGTCTCTTTATGTAAGTTCTCTTTGCAACGATGTACATAAAGATTTTTTTTTTTTTTTCATTTGATACGGCAAAATAACTGAAACGATATTAAGGTTGGCAATGAAGGTAAACTTTTCAACTATCAGGAAGTGGCAATACTAACACGATGCCCTTTGGAAAAACAACGAACCGGGGGGGGGGAGAGAATAACGGGCTGGCACGTCTAAAAGCAGGTGAAAATAAACATCTTTTCTTTTTGATACAAACTTTATTCAAACATAGGAATATATTCCATCGGCGTGAATTCGTTTCCAGAAGGGGTAGGGATGAGCGAAATCTCTCGTCGAAATATCTAGCGTGAACTAACACACGAGTACACATACACAATCGCCCACCCACACCCATACACTGGGGACCTCCTAATCCTCAAATAGCATTTCATTTTGATAGATTTATAAAAAATTTCAACAACTTATCCATCCAACTATTGTATCTTCTTCGAAAATTGGGGTTGTATTGTGCACGCCATTTCCAACACACACCTGAAAATTGTGGGGGATATATATACCCCCATCCCCAGTAATTAAGCTATTGGAATATACATCAAGAATATTTCCTCGGAGGTTTTACCTTAACTGCAAAGCAGGGGAAAGGATTTATCCAAAACTGCTAGAGTGATAGCTTTGTTTTGGGGATGAAGAACTATGGGCCCTCATTTAAAATAAAATGGCCTTAATACAAAACAATTTCAAAGATAAACATTTTTCTCTCCTAATACATTAATTCATGAGAAAAACTATGAATTAATATGAAATCTAAGATATATACAAAAAATACAAATCACTTGATTGAGAATGTTTCAGAGGAACCAACAAGTACAAATGGTAAATCATACTAACTGGTTTTAACCCCGAACCCCACATCATAATTTTTTCAAGACAGAGCAGAATGAAGCAAAAGGCCTTAAGTTGCACAAATAGAGGTGTTTTGGAAAAGCAGAAGGATCGTTC
>CM057160.1:30908125-30922125 GCA_029962745.1 Echinometra lucunter | reverse complement strand
TTATTTTGACACGTTAATATCATTGCAATACCAAAAGTTTCTTTGAACTCTAAAATACATCACTGCAAATATGGAATCGTCAATATTCACTCACTCCTAATATTGTGTGGCATCTGGGCTCCGTTTCTTCATATGGACTGCAATTCGTCCCTGTTGTATGTAGAGAGGATTGGTGGAATCCGCCACGTTTCCATGGAGAAGGTCCATGAAGTAAGAAGAAGGCATTTTGGTCTTTATTGTTAGTGAAGCCATGGGTTAAACTGTCAGATTGTGCTGGATGGGTGTTTCCCGAATGGTTTCGGTCTGCACGTGATTCTCTTTGTACTGGCACTGAACCTTTTCTTCCATTAACTTTTTTCTGTTCTGCGGTTTTTGCAGTCTTCTCAGGAAACTTCGGCCTTGCAGTGATGAAATGATTCAATACATCCTTTTCCCCCATTTCTACAAGAGGTGACATTGTTGATACATATTCAGTGTGGATTGCAGTGATGTTTTGGTCATCAGCATCAGTTAGAGTGTAGCCATCAGAGCTGTCCACAGTGTCCTCGTTCGGCATGTTGGATGACTGTTCAGCATCAAAGCGTTTGGCTGTAGAGTTGACAGGTGATTTTCCATCATTATAATTCATATCTTCATCCTTTCGTGGCACCTCATACTTTCTTGTAGTAAGATATGTTTTCCCACGCAGAGGGATTGATAATCTTGGATAATTCTTATCTTCCATAGACGAGACACATGCATGCAGGGTCAGGTATTCCACGACTTTTGCTTGACCTCTCCTTTGTGCCGTCTGAAGCGGTGTCATGCCATTAATGTCTCTAGCGTTCACGTCAGCCCCGTTTATTGCTAGCAATTCAACTACGTTTCGGTGACCTTCCTGTGCAACAGCATGGAGTGGTGTCCGTTCACCTCTATCTTGTCCATTGACATTAGCATTGTGGCCAGTTAGGTACTTGACAACATCGATGTTACCATTATGAAACGCTGGATGTAGAGGTGATTTGTCACATTCACTTCTTTCATTTACATCATATCCTCTTGAGACCAGGAATTTCACCACTTCAATGTGGTCATATTGTGATGCGTCAATACTCGTATTCTGGACCCCACTCTCGGTAAGATTTTTGACAAATTCTGAATGGGCGCTCCGAACTGCAGCATGTAATGACGTCCAACCACTCAAACCCTTTCTGTTTACATTAGCTCCTTTTTGAATAAGCCTTTTCAAGACCTCTGTATGACCCCCAATAACTGCGCCGTGGAGGGGAAACATCCCGTCGTCACCTTCCTTGTTTCCATCGGCGCCTTTGGAAATGAAGAAATCGACGATATCCAAATGACCATAATATGCAGCGGCAGAGAGAGGGCTCATGCCGTCATACGTGTTCTGCCTAGCTCCATTAGCCACGAGATATTTGACGGCTTCTAGGTGGCCATACTGAACTGCGGCATTGAATGGTGTCCAGCCCATTTTATCCCTCTTGTTCACATCAGATCCATTTTGAATGAGATATGCCATGACGTGTGTGTGTGACCTTTTGCTGTTGCACCGTGGAGAGGAATCATTCCGTCATTATGTTTCTCGTTAACATCAGCACCTTTGGAAATTGTGAATTTCACGATATCAAGATGACCAAAATGTGCTGCTGCATAGAGTAGCGTCATTCCGTTGTATCTGTTCTCCGTTGCCCCATGAGTCTGAAGCAATCTGACGGCTTCCAGCTGGCCATGTTGAACTGCCGCATTGATTGGTGTCCAGCCAGTGTTATCTTTCTTGTTCACATCAGATCCTTGCCGAATGAGATATGCCATGACTTCAATGTGACCCTTAATTGCTGCGCCATGGAGAGGAATCTTTCCTTCGTCATCTTCTTTGTTCACGTCAGCTTCTTTGGATATCAAAAATTCTACGATATCCAAATGGCCATAAAGTGCTGCCGAATGGAGAGGGGTCATTCCGTCGTATACATTCTGGTTTGCTCCTTTATTCGTCAGATATCTCACAACTTCTAAATGATCATTTTTAACGGCAGCATTTAGTGGTGTCCAGCCTTTGATATCACACTTGTTCACATTAGGGCTTTGTTGAATGAGATATTCTAAGACATTCATATGACCTTTATAAGCTGCACCATGGAGAGGAATCATCCCTTCGTCGTCTTCCTCGTTTACATCATCTCCTTGTGAAACGAAGAATTCGACGAGATGTAAGTGACCATATTGTGCTGCAGCATAGAGTGGGGTCATTCCGTCAAATACATTCTTCTCTACTCTTTTTGTCATTAGATATTTGAGGGCTTCCAACTGGCCATTTTGAACGGCAGCATTGAAGGGTGTCCACCCAGTGTTATCTTTCTTGTTCAAGTCAGATCCCTTCGAAATGAGATATTCCATGACTTCCGTGTGACCTCTTGCAGCAGCACCATGGAGAGGAATCCCCCCGCTATCATTTTCCTCGTTCACATCAGCGCCCTCTGAAATGAAGAATTTGAGGAGATCTAGGTGACCAAACTTTGCAGCGTCATAGAGTTGGGCCATTCCATATATCTGTTCTGCTTAGCTCCCTCTGCAAGGAGACATTTGACGGCTTCTAGATGACCATATTGAACAGCAGCATTGAATGGTGTCCAACCATCGACATCACTTTTGTTCACATCAAATCCTTGCTGAATGAGATATTCCATCACCTCAATGTGACCGTGAATAGCAGCACCATGAAGAGGGATCCGCCCATTGTCATTTTCCTCGTTCACATCAGCTCCTTCAGAAATGAAGAATTGGACGAGATCTAGATGACCAAATTCTGCCTCCTTATAGAGTGGGGGCATTCCATCATATATGTTCTGCTTGACTCCTTTAGATACCATATACCTGACAATTTCTAAATTGCCATTTGCAATTGCAATTTGTAATGGTGTGTAACCTACTTCAGCTGTATGGTTCACATCAGCTCCACTTTGGATGAGATATTCAAAGACTTTCATGTGACCTCTACAGGCGGCGCTGTGAAGAGGGGTCATTCCAGAATAACATTCCTCGTTAACATCGGCTCCTCTCGAAATTAAAAATTTGACGAGTTCTATGTGGTTGTACCGTACTGCAGAATAGAGTGGGGTAATTCCGTCAAATCTGTTCTGCTCTGCTCCTTTAGTAATAAGATATTTGACGGCTTCAAGATGGCCATACTGAACAGCAGCATTGAATGGTGTCCAACGATCGATATCACTTTTGTTCACATCAGATCCTTGTTGAATGAGATATTCCATCACTTCAATGCTACCGTGAGTAGCAGCACCATGAAGAGGGATCCTCCCATTGTCATTTTCCTCGTTCACATCAGCTCCTTCAGAAAGGAAGAATTTGACGAGATCTAGATGACCGAATTCTGCCGCGGTATAGAGTGGGGTCATTCCATCATCTCTGTTCTGCTTTGCTCCATAGGCAATGAGATGTTTGACAGTTTCTAGATGACCATATTGAACGGCAGCATCGAATGGTGTCTGTCCATCGACATCACACTTGTTCACATTAGATCCTTGTTGAATGAGATATTCCATCACCTCAATGTGACCGTCAATAGCAGCGCCATGAAGAGGGATCCTCCCATTGTCATTTTCCTCGTTCACATCAGCTCCTTCAGAAATGAAGAATTCTACAAGATCTAGATGACCGAATTCTGCCGCGGTATAGAGTGGGGTCATTCCATCATCTCTGTTCTGCTTTGCTCCATAGGCAATGAGATGTTTGACAGTTTCTAGATGACCATATTGAACGGCAGCATCGAATGGTGTCTGTCCATCGACATCACTCTTGTTCACATTAGATCCTTGTTGAATAAGATATTCCATCACCTCAATGTGACCGTCAATAGCAGCGCCATGAAGAGGGATCCTCCCATTGTCATTTTCCTCGTTCACATCAGCTCCTTCAGAAATGAAGAATTCTACAAGATCTAGATGACCGAATTCTGCCGCGACATAGAGTGGGGTCATTCCATCATCTCTGTTCTGCTTTGCTCCATAGGCAATGAGACGTTTGACTGTTTCTAGACGGCCAGATTGAACAGCAATATTGAATGGTGTCTCGCCATGGACAACACACTTGTTTACATCGGATCCTTGTTGAATGAGATATTCTACGACTTCTGTGTTCCCCCCGCAAGCTGCAACATGGAGAGGAATTACCCCTGCGTCATCTTCTTCGTTCACGTCAGCTCCATTGGAAATGAAATACTTCACCTTGTCTAAATGACCACATAGTGCTGCAGCCAAAAATGGGGTGAATATTTCCTGCTTCGCTCCTTTGTTTGTTAGATATATGACAGCTTCTAAATTTCCATTTTCAAAAGCACTAGAGAATGGTGTATTTTCATTGTCATCACTCTTGTTCACATCAGATCCTTGCTGAATAAGATATTCCATGACTTCAATGTGACCTCCTGCCGCAGCTCCATGGAGGGGAATCTTCCCTTCGTCATCTTCCTCATTCACATCAGCTCCATTTGAAATGAAGTATTTGACCATGTGTAAATGACCTAGATTGGCAGCCCAATACAGTGGAGTATATCCGTCATATCTGTCCTCCTTTGCTATATGAGCAATGAGATAATTGACGGCTTCTAGATGGCCAGACTGAACGGCAGCATGAAATGGTGTCAAACCCTTGACACTACAATTCTTTACATTAGACCCTAGCTGGATGAGATATTTCATGACTTCCATGTTACCTCCCGCTGCAGCACCATGGAGGGGAATCATCCCTTCGTCATCTTCCTCATTCACATCAGATCCATTTGAAATGAAGAATTTGACTATGTGTAAATGACCATGTTGTGCTGCTGAATAGAGAGGAGTCACTCCATCAAATCTGTTCTGCTTAGCTCCATTAGCCAAAATATACTTGACAACATCAAGATGACCATACTGAACAGCAGCATTGAATGGTGTCCAACGATCGATATCACTTTTGTTCACATCAGATCCTTGTTGAATGAGATATTCCATCACTTCAATGCTACCGTGAGTAGCAGCACCATGAAGAGGGATCCTCCCATTGTCATTTTCCTCGTTCACATCAGCTCCTTCAGAAATGAAGAATTCTACAAGATCTAGATGACCGAATTCTGCCGCGGTATAGAGTGGGGTCAGTCCATCATCTCTGTTCTGCTTTGCTCCATAGGCAATGAGATGTTTGACAGTTTCTAGATGACCATAATAAACGGCAGCATCGAATGGTGTCTGTCCATCGACATCACACTTGTTCACATTAGATCCTTGTTGAATGAGATATTCCATCACCACAATGTGACCGTCAATAGCAGCGCCATGAAGAGGGATCCTCCCATTGTCATTTTCCTCGTTCACATCAGCTCCTTCAGAAATGAAGAATTCTACAAGATCTAGATGACCGAATTCTGCCGCGGTATAGAGTGGGGTCATTCCATCATCTCTGTTCTGCTTTGCTCCATAGGCAATGAGATGTTTGACAGTTTCTAGATGACCATAATAAACGGCAGCATCGAATGGTGTCTGTCCATCGACATCACACTTGTTCACATTAGATCCTTGTTGAATGAGATATTCCATCACCACAATGTGACCGTCAATAGCAGCGCCATGAAGAGGGATCCTCCCATTGTCATTTTCCTCGTTCACATCAGCTCCTTCAGAAATGAAGAATTCTACAAGATCTAGATGACCGAATTCTGCCGCGGCATAGAGTGGGGTCATTCCATCATCTCTGTTCTGCTTTGCTCCATAGGCAATGAGACGTTTGACTGTTTCTAGACGGCCAGATTGAACAGCAATATTGAATGGTGTCTCGCCATGGACAACACACTTGTTTACATCGGATCCTTGTTGAATGAGATATTCTACGACTTCTGTGTTCCCCCCGCAAGCTGCAACATGGAGAGGAATTACCCCTGCGTCATCTTCTTCGTTCACGTCAGCTCCATTGGAAATGAAATACTTCACCTTGTCTAAATGACCACATAGTGCTGCAGCCAAAAATGGGGTGAATATTTCCTGCTTCGCTCCTTTGTTTGTTAGATATATGACAGCTTCTAAATTTTCATTTTCAAAAGCACTAGAGAATGGTGTATTTTCACTGTCATCACTCTTGTTCACATCAGATCCTTGCTGAATAAGATATTCCATGACTTCAATGTGACCTCCTGCCGCAGCTCCATGGAGGGGAATCTTCCCTTCGTCATCTTCCTCATTCACATCAGCTCCATTTGAAATGAAGTATTTGACCATGTGTAAATGACCTAGATTGGCAGCCCAATAAAGTGGAGTATATCCGTCATATCTGTCCTCCTTTGCTATATGAGCAATGAGATAATTGACGGCTTCTAGATGGCCAGACTGAACGGCAGCATGAAATGGTGTCAAACCCTTGACACTACAATTCTTTACATTAGACCCTAGCTGGATGAGATATTCCACGACTTCCATGTGACCTCCCATTGCAGCACCATGGAGGGGAATCATCCCTTCGTCATCTTCCTCATTCACATCAGCTCCATCAGAAATGAAGAATTTGACCAGATCTAGATGACCTAATCGTGAAGCCACATAGAGTGGAGTCGCTCCATCATATCTGTTTTGCTTGGCTCCCGTAGTCATGAGATATTTGACCGCTTCCAGATGACCATATTGAACGGCAGCATTGAATGGTGTCCAGCCAGTGTTATCTTTCTTGCTCACATCTGCTCCCTCTGCCAAGAAGCTCTCTATTATTTTTGTATGACCTATCTCAGCTGCCATGTGAAGAGGTGTCTGGCCCATCTCACACTCGACATTTACGTCCACTCCTTGTAGGATGAGATAGTCAACGATGTCTTCATGTCCTTCTTGAGCAGCCGCGTGAAGAGGAGTGAGTTCACCATTGCTTGGTTTGTCTAGGTTGGCTCCATGCGAAATGAGGTCTTTAACACTTTCAAAATGACCTTTTAAAGTTGCCTTGTAGAGAGACGTGTATCCTTCCTCATCTATCAGATCTATATCAGGGTCGAATGGTAGATCTTGTTTTATTATGTCACAATCACCCAATAGCATCTCTTCCTGTAGTGAAGCATACATCGCATCCCACTCTTCATTCATATTGGTTTCCAAAAGCGCCATGATTTCTGCTTCTGTAGGAGGAGATAAGCTTTCTTCCAGGTCAACAGGCATGTCGGTATTAGGTGTCCCAAGAGCACCCTGCAAAGGCTCCGATTTGTCGTCCACTGCATCCGAATGAGGTCGTTGCGATGTTGCTAAGAGTGCACTAACTCTTGCATTTCTACACTGTTCCTCTGCTTCGTTATGATCAGTGTTCAGACTATTTGATGAAGGAAGTTGTGGTTTGCTGTACACTGGGAAGATTGGCTGAATGTCAGCTCCGCCGGCCCTGTAAAAAGGTAACATTTCTAGCGTTTTACTCAAGATAGAATCATATAGAAACTGGGAATGGAAGAAAGCAGTTATAGTCTCAACTGTTGTATTACTTATTTCCCAAATTCCAACGCAACTAGACGTCACAGGAAATGATCAAAGTGAAACCTCAGTACTACGGAAAATGAATACAAAGTTATAAGCAAGCTTAATCGAGTGTAAACAACTACACAAAATATTAGGATTGCGTAATTTCATCATTTAACTCTTACAGTGCCAAGGGGTTTTGCTTGTTCCCATATTCTACGAAACCATGAACAATTCTTGCTTTTCAAATGCCCATAAGTCTTTAACAACAATTTCTATACAGATAAGTTGTACACAAAAGTTTTATAAAATTAACTACCCTCTCAAAAGATACCAAATATTTCCATTAATTCAATGTCTTGCATGAAAATTATTTGGAAATAGAAATGAGTTTCCCTCTTCATCTTTCTGTTTTCATTTCTCATTTTTTTCCTAATGTTTTATGCTGAAATAAGAATAGATCGTTTCCAAAATATGCAATTTTCTAAAAAAAAATATCTTATGGTAGCATATAGTGACTGATAGATATTTTAAATACTATATTTATCCTCTAAACTTTCACATATTTTCATGACCATATCCATTATTCTAAGTGGAGTAACGGCCGATTAAAAATGTAAAGTCTCTTGGGCACATTATACGTGCCATCGTCACTGTAAGAGTTAATAGACAGGAGGCCAAGAGGGAAAGCTGGGATGAGGATTAGAGAAAAGATATTAGTGATTAAAAGTGATTAGTCACTTATCAGTCTCGCTGATTATGCAATAGTTCTAATCTCGGTAGTTCCTTTAAAAGAAAATAAGATAAAATGAAAGGCAAACAACAACTACACGTAGAATGCATTCCAGCATTAATGTTTCTTTCAGCAGCAATAAGTAGGTGGAGCAAAGATATCTATTTAGATGCTGATTGTCTCTTTGTGAAATGTGTCAAACACATTTTCCCATAGTATATCTAGAGCTAAGGAGACAAGCTGCAGCTTGATAGATAATGGGGAAAGATATCAAATTTCGAGAGAGTTCTCCTTCTAAACCTGCCTTTTGAATCAACATTGCCAATTTGAGGATCGTCATAAAGAGTAAATTGAGACTTTTCAAACTTTCGTAATTTTCTCATTTTGTATAACCGATTCTGATGGAACTTTTTAAAGAATTGCTTCTCTCTGTCCTTACTATTTTCATCAAAATTGATTTTCCCCAGGGCCACTCTCCTTTAAACACAGTTCTGTGTGTTGATATTAAAAGGCAAATTTGATGGTGGCAGTGGTAGGCACTTGAAAGTAGTTTCACAAAAATCCGTTTTTAAAAGGAAATATAACTGCATTGATTCTGAACTAATTCCTGGAACCGGTTGGCCCGGGAACGAGGGTATTCATCAGCCAAAGGGGGTTGATGTTTGTTTTAAAGATAGCGCAAAATGCAACCTTATTTGAAACTGGATGAATAAATGTACCGTGGCACTAACTGTAGGACTATATTAATATGATAAAGTTGACAGACAGTTCCCATAAAATGAGCATGATGAGAAAGGATTAAAGGAGAATGAAACTCGGGCATCAGTGTGCTTTCACTGAATGGAGATAAAGTTAAGCAGTGAGAAGTTTCAACGAAATTGTTCAAGAGTTGTGAATTTTGAAAGTTCAGATAAATCCCTATTTTGGGATCCTTTGGTTGGCAATGAAGCCCGCATCCGTGATGTTATCAAGGACAACTCTCCAATCGTTTTTACACAGAATTTAACCTTTTCCTCATTTTCAAGAAAAACAGGAATTTATTGTTTGAGTATGACATGGGTACATAAATTCTACAAGGATTTTGGGAAGAATTGTGTTTATTTCTGACTTGACATTTCATATAGTTCATTTTGGGGGGAAAAATTATGCAAAAAATGAATGGAGAGTTGTCCATGATGACATCACACATGCTGGCATCATTGCCAACTAAAGGAATCCATAATAGGGATTTACCTTAACTTTCAAAATTCACAACTCTTGAACAGATTGTCCAATTTTGTTGAAACTTTTCACTGCTTAACTTCATCTCCATTCACTGAAAGCACACTGATGCCTGAGTTCCATTCTACTTTAAAGTACTCAAATTGGACTAACGACTGTTGTATGAAACTATTTGTTGCAAAGTGCATTGACGACAGCTGAAAAGAAAAGGTTTATCACTTCGATATGCTTGGAGATCGATGAAAATCGTCAGGCCAGAAGTGCATTATACATGAGAATTTGTTTTTGTTTTAATTTCTCCTATCTAAATCTACACTGATCCTCTAAGGATATCTGATTCTTCTCTTCTTCCGTCCATCTCTCTCTCTCTTTCTCTCTCTCTCTCAACATCACTATCTGTTACTTTTTCCTTCTCTCTCTCTCTATAGGCACCCTTTTCCCCTTTTCCATCGTTATCATTCCGAAAAAAGTGTTTGTTTATAATGAAGAAAGGAAATGAATAACTGCATGTTGCAAATTTAAACGACTGTAATAAAACCCCTCACTTCAACCTTTTTCCAATTCACACACGATATGAGTGATTTGGTTCACATTAGTGAAAGAGCCCAGATACGATTTATCATAATTATGTTTCTGGTTAACGACAGCGTAATAGATTAAATATATTTTTAAAAAAAAATAACATACGGGCTCTGATCCTGAATTTCGGTTTCACAAGCAGCTTCTTCGGGGAGACTCTTCTGATTTCCAGGCTGTTGTTCCAATTCACAAGTTTTCTCAATGGACTGTAAAACATTACAAACACAAAAAAAGTTATGAAAGTATATATTTTCAACATACACATCAGAAATTTAAATACCCAACACTTTAGCGCTCTTTCTCATTGGAAATATTGTATGCAACAGAAAACTTTAATAGAACTTGTCTATTCACATTTTTCCCCCGAAAACAATTCATTCAACAGAAAAATGCCTCAAATGCTACTAGGCTTGGGGATATTAAGGGGTGAATGCTAAAATTAACAGACTCAGCATACTAGCACAATAACGTGTAAAAATAATAATAAGAGAATCCTTACAGTAACATGATGGTATTCTTTCAAAGTGAGTAAGATCCAAATTGAAACATTGACAAAACTAATAGAATATATACAAACAAAACATCAAAGCGTGTTCCCTTCGAGATTTTTTTTTTTCGCAAAACGACCTCTCGTCCATTAATCATGAGAGGCAAAATATTTGAAGGGAGGTTTCTAAAATGAAGAGGTGATTTAGCAAGTTATTCAATTAAATTAAATTCAGGTCAATTTCATTACATTGCAATAAAATCCCAAACAGATCATGTAGATCAATCAAAAATACAGAATAAGGTAAGAGGATAAAACACTCAAACAGATAACAATACAAAAGCATTATTGGAATCGGGAGGCCATAAAAATCCAAATGGATTTTTCGAGACACACACAAAAAAAGGCAAAATAAGTTGCATGAACATCAGTATTAGATATATAAATATGATAAAAACAAATGATAAAACATATGATAAAAAGACCAAAAAATGTGTTAAGAGTTCATCACTGTTATGATTTCATTAATTAATCAAATGTTAAATGTATTAATGCAAATCAATCGATTATTAATGCATTCTCAGAAAGGTTCCAGTAAGAGAAAACAAATCCAAACGACATATTGCAAAGTGGATTCATGACAAAGAATAATAGTATAAATATTCGCCCTTTTTAGTGAAACACATAGACTACCTACTATGTTACGCGAGTCAGGTACAGTGGGCCCTATACAAAACTAGCATTTTCTTTAAAGCTAAATCTACCTAGTGGAGGCTTATTTTTCATTATTTTTTTTAAACAAGACATGCACACGTTGGTAGCAATATGCATATAGCTCACAAATTTATCAGACATACGAAAAAACAACAATGTAGCCAAAATACCTTCCTCAAGGGCTTAAGTGCTGTGTCGGGGATCGAACCCCGGACTTTCGCGTCTCCAGTCAAGCGTCTTGAACCACTCGACTACGGCACCTCTACAGAGAATTATGCTCAAGAAAATGCAAGCAAACATTCGGGTTGGACCTCTTGCCTGAGCTGAGAGCTACAGGTTGGAGGAATGCTAACGGTTTCAAAAGGTGCTCTCAGTGATCCAAATCATCTCAATCTGTCTTTTATTTAGGCTATTATATAAATCCCCAGGGTATATGTAATCAAGTGAATGTTCTTTTTAATGTCCACCACACATTAAAAGATCTGCATACGAAACGACTGGGAAAAACAAAGAATAACATTGGTTAGAAACATTCAGATAAGTGAAGTGATTTGGTTTCGAATACTCATATGGATAATATCATAATATAAGGGGATAGAAATCCTTCCTCCAGGAAAGAAAATCAAATCTGAACCTAGGCGTATTGATGTAAGAATGGTTGTAAGGTTATCTATGATTTGGGGGTGAATTCAGGTCGCTATTTGATCGTATAGTTTGAAGTGGCTTTTCTCTGTCAGGTAGGCCTTTGTAGATTTCAGGTAGTGTCGGAGTCGGAAGGTTTACTATGGGCCTTTGCATTCCTACATCAGGGCCATGTAACATTAAAAATTACAATCAATCTTATACGTTTGATTTGAATATGAAGTCTATGGCAAACCATGTACTAAAGAGTTATAATTGGTAGTAATAATTATTGTATCTCTCTATATTACAGGCCCCAGATCAAAGAGCCTTTATGGAAATAATTCAGAAGCCGTTTGTACGCCGATTTATTTAAGCACGGTCACTAAAGGAATAATACCTTTCATTTTGATTCCGAGTAAAATTCGAATGGGAATGTCAGCTGATCCTACTCGGGGGAAGTGACCTACTCTCAAGAAAACAAACTTTTGTTTGTTTCTGATACAATTACTTTCTTGTAATCCCCAAGGTTAGGCCCAATTCTCCGTTCCTGAATAATAGTCTTAAAACGATTTTTTTCTTTGGAATTGAATTAATTGAATTGAAAAAAAAGGTTTTTATTAAGATTGCACTTCGCAGCCAGAAGGCTGAATTGTGTACAATTTATACAATTTACAGGTTTTAAAAAAATATTCATGATGTACAGAAATATTTAAAAACATTAAACTTGAAACCAATATACGTGTATGTAAAATGCAACAAGATAGCTGATACAGATAAGAAAGCAATTCGTTCTTCAGATCCATAAATATCGCACATTTAATCAAGAGCTCCAAACATCGTGCTGTCTGCTAGGCGCCAATAACAAGATGGATGAAAATGAAAATGAAATATTCAATTCACTTCATTTCAATTCCATGAGGATGATACAAAAATGATCACAAAGTCTTTCAAATTATACATTATAGAATCGTGATCGATGGAAGAAAATGAGATACAATGAGAGTTGAACTCTGGATGTCAACGTATTTCAGTATATTCGTGATAAACAGAAAATCTGAATGTTTCTTGTGACTACTTTCTCCTCCAGTGTTCTACTTTGACTCTTTGAGGTGAGAACGCTAATGGATAGATGTCCCATTTTGGCAAATTTTCTTTCAGAGGCTCATTTATTTATTTTTTTTTTAAATGCTCAATCATGGACGACGCGCGAACAGTAATTCAATTACGTATCATATTAGAGGATTTATCTACGTTTATTATGACATAAGTATGAAAGACAGGCTTGTATCAAATATTCATTCGAAAATCGAATGCATGTCCACTTATTCTTCTTACTCTCCATCCTCTTTTCTTTTTTTTGGTTTGGTGTCAATTGAAATCCCCACGACTGTTTTTTTTTCTAATAACAGAGTTTCTAATCTGTATAACAATTTTTTTTTTTTACCTACATAAGAAAAGGGAACAGCAGTATTATTCATGATAACATAGTTATGCTTTGCTCGCCTTACCCTGGATGGTCGCTCATAGATCAAATTTTTGCGCTGAATAATACTTTCTTAATCATGATTGTAAATGACCACGTGTTAACTACAAGAGTGAAACCGGGCATGGTGGCTCAATTGATAGAGCGTCCGCCTCATGAACGGGAGGTCGTGGGTTCGATCCCCGGCCGAGTCATACCAAAGACTTACAGAAATGGGACCTTCTGCCTTCTAGCCAGGCGCTCGGCATATAAGAAAGGAGAAGGGTAATAATAGCATATTATGTTATGCAGGGCCCGCTGGAAGATCAGCTGATAACTGAAGTGGCTACCCTGGGCAAATAAGAGTTATTATTATTTATTATTATTATTATTATAAATATTGAAAGCCATTATCCCCTTAACTAGTGGTTAAGCATAAAGATACATACGTTTAATATTATTCTGTCTGTACTATAATCAGTCACCATGCATAGCTTTAAAAAATGGAAACTGTTCTTGCCTTAAGTCCGTCTGAGACGGTTGAGCCTGAACTCATCTCCTCGCCATCCGTGTTTACTCCCATTGTGGAATCACCTGTATGAAGTACAAAATACTGAGATTTAGCTTAAATGAACAGAACGTGGTGCTTTACTCCAGTTGAAAAGCTTCATGGATGGAGTGGGGGTTTCAAGCAAACGGCTACTACATTTTTAC
>CM057160.1:30886055-30907625 GCA_029962745.1 Echinometra lucunter | reverse complement strand
AAAATTAAAAATGCTCAGAATCGACTTATATTCATTTGCACACGTTTCAGGCCATTTTAAGCATTTCAAAATTTTGCGCGCGTCCGCGTGCGCCATATTAGCGCGCGCACACCATAGAAAACGGAAAAACGCCATTTTTTTTCATTCGATTTGCAATCCTTATATTTTTCTTGACATTTTACATGAATTGAAAGTCAGTGCACTATCACTATATTCATTTTGATGAGGTCATCATGGTTTAAATTTACGATCAAAAGTGCCGTGTCAATTTTTTCTCATTTTACGTGTATGATTTTCTATGGAATGGGAAATGACCTTTACTTAATTCTTGATTTTACATTTCTGTGTTTTTGGAGCCACATCTCCAATATATCTGTTTGATTTTCACCCAGTTGCGAGCCTGTTGTAGATGAGAAAATTCTGTAATTGGTAGGTGGTTTTTATTTTCCAATCACAAGTCGGGAACATGTTGAAATTTTAATTGGAAGATATGATATGAGAATTCCCTTTTCCCGGCATTCATGTGTTATCTCTATGAGCTGTATTCTGGAATGCTGGATTATATATGCACACTCACAATCAATGTAATAAACTGTCTTATTTTTTTAATACTGTTATGACTATTATGCAATGCAGTGCACAGTAGTTTATGTACAACCTTATGTAACATCTGATTCGTTAACGTGAAAAAACCTTCGGGTCAAACATTATGATTACACAAGAGCAGAATTATAACCCCACTCTAATTTGATAGCGTTTTAATGGTAACAATTGTCAAGCATTTTCTCCAAAACTTTTCATGTTTTTGAAATATTGCAATGATTCCAAGATAGCAAAAACATTTTTTAAATATCTTAAGATTATTGTTAAAATTTTATATAAAAATGTTTTCTTGATAATCATAAGACCATACATTTCAACATTTTAAAAACATTTTCATAACCTTTAAGTAACATTATTATGATATCATTATGTTTTGTGCTAGCGGGGTTATTACTTATATCGAATCTTATTTGACATGATTTGCATTTAGTAGCATTTTACAGGACAGTGATATCTTTTTCAATGGGACCACTTTTGTTTTCCTTTGCAGTACATTCTTTTTGGCTGAAGTTGATATAAACAAGCATTTTTATAGCAGTTTGGCCAGTATTCTGAAATTTGTTTTATCTTCTATCTTATTTTAATTGCCATTTAGGAATCAGAAATATCGTAAACAATTTGGCTCATATGGCGCAATTTTGTTTTGTATGTTGGTCATTTGCGCAGTTCAAATCAATCTTAAGTACGCCTTTAAAATTTGTTATGACGATTAACACAGTGAAGATAAGATAAAATATAAAGCCATTTTCAGAATACCGACCAAGGTCCTTGGCAGATTGAGGGCGCCACATGGTCAAATCAGGACATATAGGAAGATCACTGAAGGTTCTCATCTATAGAGTTCTCATCTGTCCAATTGCAACAGATGGATAATTATGGATTCTCAGAAAAGAGAGCTAGGTACAAATTTGACTCATTTGAAATGAGATCCCTCAGAACAATTGAAGCAGTACACGTGCTGGACAAAATTAGAAATGAAGATATTAGACCACGTCTCAAATCCAGAAACGATTTGTCAAGAAATCTTAAGATGCCATCTAAAATGGTTTGGTCATAATACGTATGTGACTGTCAAGATTACCTCACCAAATGCATTACAATGACTTCAGTATACTATAAGGCCACCTAGGCGCCTTGAGATGAAAGGACCAAGTGAGGAGAGATACTGGTCTGAGCCTAATAGATGCCTAACGCCAAGCTTTTGACTGATTAACATGGCAGAGTATTACTCAGAGGGGTAAAGGGATACTTTGTCATATGCAAAGCAGTTAAGTCATATAACCATTGTAAAACCACTGTATTTTTATATTTCTTTCTATGATTTCAAGTTTTCCTGAAAGATAATTTTTTTTTCCACTTTTTTTTCTCTAAAAGACCTGGCAAATAATATCTAAATAAAAGAATGTATGAGTAACTAAACGCACTCTAGGAGAAATATGAGAAAGGATATGAAATAAAAGGAGGCAAAACATTCACCAACATTAAAAGAAACAATTATTTTGCAGGAACATTGCAAAATTCAGTTAATTAGGTGGTCTGTCATCTTTGACAGATCACCTTTTAATTTCGTCAGAATTTTCTTTATTATTCTCTTTATTGGTACCCACTTTTTTGTGCAGTCGAAATCTCAGAACTGGCCCTGTCATTTTTTGTCATATTTTCATGAATTATCAGTCCTTACGAGATCTCGGTTTTTTACTCATTTTCAAGTTCATCAGATCATGGTGACGTCATCCAGGCGCCATTTTGTAAATATCATTTCATGATCATATCTTCTTAATGGAATGTCATTTCTCATTCATACTTAGCATGATGAATATTCATATCAATCTGAATAATTCCATTTATTTAGACGCGCACGTACGCGTACGGCCGCGCGTCAGCGCGCGCGCAAAAATTAAAAATGCTCAGAATCGACTCATATTCATTTTGCACACGTTTCAGGCGATTTTAAGCATTTCAAAAATTTGCGCGCGTCCGCGTCCGCGCGCGCCATATTTGCGCGCGCACACCAAAGAAAACGTAAAAACACCGTTTTTTCACCTGATTTGCGGTCCTAATACTTTTCTTAACAATTCACAACAATTGAAAGTCGATTTCAACTCCTCATAAGGCCGTAGGCGCGCGTCAAAGTTCAAAATCCGTGCGCGTGTCTATGGGGCAAATAAATTAAAAACATGCAAAAACATGCCCTTTTAAAATCTGCCATAACTCATTAAAAAGCATGGGGACCCCCCACTTTTTTTGGATTTTCTGAAAGCCTATGAAATGAAGTTGTGAATTCACGAAAAAAAATTGAGGGTTGAGCAGTCGGAACGTCGTCATATTCTCAGGTGAAGTCAAAATTTCATTTTTTCAATAATGACGTCATATTTTTTACCTTTAACCGAAACTATCTTGCTTAATATTCATCAATTTTCGCTGAGATTTCAATATGTTGTAGCTGAGGCAATTCTCTACAAATATGCAATTTATTGTTACTCATTTTGATGACGACATCATGGTCTAAATTCACAATTAAAGGCACAATGTCAATTTTTCTTATTTTACGTGTATTCTCTATGGGACATGACCTTTATATGTAATTCTTGATTCTACATTCTCGTCTTCTTTGATCAACATCTTCCTTATTTCTGCTTGATTTTCGCCCATCTTTAAGTATGTTGCAGCTGAGAAAATCCTCTATCTTATGCATTCATATGTTTTTTAATCAAATGTCGAAAACATGTGAAATTTTGAGTGGAAAACCTGATATTAGAATTCCGTTTTGAATCAGCGTGTTATCTCTATGAGCTGTTTTCAGGTATACCTTCAAAGCACTTGCCTCACATGCTCCGAGTCCCTGTTTCGAGTCCTGGAGGGAAGGGGGCAATTTTTTTTCCCGTTTACTTTATTTTTACATGTTATATTACTATCCTCTTTAACTATATGATTACATATACAGTCACAGTCAATGAAATAAACTGCTGATTTTGGCCCGTTATGAAAATACCAATGCAGCACACAGTAGTTTATGTATAGCCCTATGGAAAATCTGATTCGTTAAGGTGAATTCAAGCTTTGGATCATCTTTTAAGTATTTTACGATATCAAACCATCCGATTTCTATGACGTTAGTCTCCTATCGAGTCGTAAAAATTTTATCAAAAGGCTTACCAACGAATTTACCACAATCCATGTCGAAACCTAAAAGATGCCGACAGACCACCTAATTCGTCACGAGTCTATGACGAATTCTATTCTCGTTTTAATTATTCTCTTTATTGGTACCCACTTTTTTGTGCAGTCGAAATCTCAGAACTGGCCCTGTCATTTTCTGTCAAATTTTCATGAATTATCAGTCCTTACGAGATCTCGGTTTTTTACTCATTTTCAAGTTCATCAGATCATAGTGACGTCATCCAGGCGCCATTTTGTAAATATCATTTCATGATCATATCTTCTTAACGGAATGTCATTTCTCATTCATACTTAGCATGATGAATATTCATATCAATCTGAATAATTCCATTCATTTAGACGCGCGCGTACGCGTACGTCTGCGCGTCGGTGCGCGCATAAAAATTAAAAATGCTCAGAATCGACTCATATTCATTTTGCACACGTTTCAGGCCATTTTAAGCATTTCAAAAATTTGCGCGCGTCCGCGTCCGCGCGCGCCAAATTTGCGCGCGCACACAAAAGAAAACGTAAAAACACCGTTTTTTCACTTGATTTGCGATCCTAATACTTTTCTTGACAATTCACATCAATTGAAAGTCAATTTCACCTCATCATAAGGCCGCACGCGCGCGTCAAAGTTCAAAATCCGTGCGCGCGTCTATGGGGCAAATAACGTAAAAACATGCAAAAACATGCCCTTTTGAAATCTGCCATAGCTCGTTAAATAGCATGGGGACCCCCCAATTTTCTTGCATTTTCTGAAAGCCTATGAAATGAAGATTTGAATTCACGAAAAAAAATTGAGGGTCGAGCAGTCGGAACGTCGTCATATTCTACGGTGAAGTCAAAATTTCATTTTTTCAATAATGACGTCATATTTTTTACCTTTAACCGAGACTATCTCGCTTAAGATTCATCAATTTTCGCTGAGATTTCGATATGTTGTAGCTGAGACAATTCTCTACAAATATAGTATTCATTGTTGCTCATTTTGATGACGACATCATGGTCTAAATTCACGATTAAAGGTACAATGTCAATTTTTCTCAATTTGCGTGTATTCTCTATGGGACATGACCTTTATGTAATTCTTCATTCTACATTCTAATCTTCTTTGATCAACATCTTCCTTATTTCTGCTTGACATTCGCCCATCTTTAAGTATGCTGCAGCTGAGAAAATTCTCTATCTTATGCATTCATATGTTTTTTAATCGAATGTCGAATACATGTGAAATTTTGAGTGGAAAACCTGATATTAGAATTCCGTTTTGAATCAACGTGTTATCTCTATGAGCTGTTTTCAGGTATACCTTCAAAGCACTTGCCTCACATGCTCAAGGTCCCTGGTTCGAGTCCCGGAGTGAAGGGGGCAATTTTTTTTCCGTTTGCTTTATTTTTACATGTTATATTACTATCATCTTTAACTATATGATTACATATACAGTCACAGTCAAAGAAATAAACTGCTGATTTTGGCCCATTATGACAATAGCAATGCAGCGCACAGTAGTTTATGCATAACCCTATAGAAAATCTGATTCGTTAAGGTTAATAGAGCTTTGGATCTCCTTTCCATTATGCTGCAATATCCAATCATCCGATTTCTATGACGTTAGTCTCCTATAGAGACGTAAAAATTTATCAATAGTCTTTACCATTGACTTTCTCACTGTCCATGTCAAAACCTAAAAGATGCCGACAGACCACCTAATTCGTCACGAGTCTATGACGAATTCTATTCTCGTTATTTACTTGATTCTCTATAATGTAGATATTTTGTCATCAAAAGGTGCTGTTTTTTCAACTTTTCTAGTAGGGAATGTTTAAAAAAAAATAGACGTTTATATTCGTTGAATGAAATGATGATTAAGATGTCGAGGAATTTAAAAAGAGATTTATTACAAAACTAACGATTTCACACTTCGCATTATTTAATTAGCAGTGTTGGGTTTCCAAACATCTTTTCTGGTTTTCTGGTTTTCTTTTTAGAAGAGATCTGTCTCTGAATATTTCTATACAAGTAGGGTGAATTTCAGTTTGTGGAAAGTAATCCAAAGTACAAGGTTGAGTTCATCTATAACACCTGCAATCATACTTTTGTCAAATTAATACCAGCCGACACACTTTATTCCATCCATTCGGTCCATAATTTCCTTACCTCGTTCAGCCTTACTATACTTTTGCTATAACTGTGAGGCTAATCTAGCAATCTTATACCGCAGTCAGAACACTTTTCTTATCCCAGTCCTACGGTGCTGCCCCAGCAACAAGGGCAGAATATGTTTTCTCCAACTCTCAAAGGACGATCAAAATCTTCACAACTGATACCCCATGTGTACGGTGAACGTACTAAGCATAACTTTCATAATACTTACTTAAAATGAACCACTTCTACACATAGGTATCCATGTCCAGGTAGAGTAAAGATGGCATTTTGCTAGTCCGAAAAAATATCCAAATATGGCGGCGGAACAGCGCATCAACTGCCAAAGAATTAATTGCCTTTGCTAGGAACGATATCGGCTGAAGCCTCTTTGTCACCCGGAAGTAATGCACTGTCAATGTGCAATCTCATATATCCCATAATTTTAGTCCCAATAGGTTGTGTAAACGTGATTTTACCCTTTGTCCTTAAAAGGTTCGATTTCTTTGCTGCTGAGTTTATTGTGTGGTTAATAATTTTCCATCAATGCAAGAACATACAGAAGAACTGGTGTATGCAGAATGGCTGCCCCAACCTTATGTTACCACTATGTACAGAATGTATGCCCTTTGTCCAATCAACTATTTAAAGTCACTTCATCTTCTTTCTTGTTTCGAATGTGTCACTTTGCCCAAATATTTTTCTCTTCGTCAATCTTGTGTGTTCCCTAGCAATATTTGACCTAGTATAATCACTTTGATATATTTTGTAAGCTGTATAACATTGTTATGGGGAAGACTGGGCTGATAAATCAGGATGAATCTGGATAGACATGAAAATGAAAGGAATGTTTGGAACTTCAAGCTTTATCAAGCTTCCATCCAGACTTTACCGGGTGTCCCAGAAAAAGTGGAACGGCGGATTTTCAGTATATACGTTACCTTAAAAAAAGTAGATATATATATTTTTTACATGAGTGGGTAAAGCATCTTCTAAAAACAAAAAAGAAAAAATGATACCATGACCAGTGAATTTGGTGAAGCAATTTTGATTATTTTCCCCCTTCTTAAAATACAGTAAGTTTTGAATTTCGCATGTTTTTGCAACAGATGAGAGCTGATTTGTGTCGGGAATGGCCTTTCATATGGCATGTACATGACATGTTTTGTTACTGATATGCATCAATGGGCTTCCCTCAAACACTGTGTAATGAAAGGCCTTCCTGATACAATTCTACTCCCATCAGTCAAACTTTAAAATGGCTGTACATTAAGAAAAAGGCTTAGAATAAACATGAATTAATCAAATTCAATGATCTTAGTATCATTTTCTTCGGTAGAAAAAAAAAAATCACATACTTTTTGAAGGTAAAGTACTGAAATTCGCCGTTCCTCTTTTTCTGGGTCACCCGGTATAAGTAAACGGTAAATATATTCTTTCCAAAGCAGGATGGGATAATTCATGATGATAAATAAGGGCATCTTCCATAGGCGATCCTACTTTTTGACAAATACTAGAGGAGGCCTTATGACAGTTCTGTAATGTTTGACAGACCTTAGAGATAAATTCCTCAGATCCGTAATTTGTATGACATATAAATAGCTATTCCATATAACGAGCTTGGATGATATGAATAGTCATATGTTAGATAGGCAGATAGCTAACTCGTGCTTTAACTGCCTCAGTCATGCGGTGTGAGGTGCGTTTTATAGCTTATGCATATGTGTACGTAATTGCGTGATTTCAGTTTATTATCTTAAAAAACACAACAGTGTAACATGATGATCATCATATCATCAGCACATAAACATGGAATTTAGGCACCAAAATGATGAAATAATCAATAACTTTTAATCGACAGTTTCCTATCATATTTATGGCATAAGCCTGGAAAAGGCAAAGCCACCTAATTTTAATACTCAACATTGTAAATTAAAACTCGGCAAAAAGGTTTTTCTCTAGTTTTTTATGAAAATCATGTGAAAGAAATCATGCAAGATATGATGATATATTGTTTTTAGTGTTTTAATGTGTGTTAAATGTTTTATTTCCTTTTTATATTATATTTTTACTCGTGACCAAAAAAAAAAAAAAAAATAAAACGTAGATTTTAACATTAGCAGGCAGAAATTCTGTCGGTTCACTCATCTGCCTTATTTCCCTTTTGTTAGTTTATTGGTTTGAATGTGTGTGTGTGTTCGTCAAGTTTTCTTTTCTTTTGCATTCATTAGATTTTCTGAAATGAATATATTTTCAACACTGTAGGAATTTTGTTAATTTTGCGGCTAGTATAGAATTAAATAAATAAAAGAAATTGAATATGTTTGCTGGAACAAAAATAACGTTTTACGTGTGGTGTGCTAAAGGTATTTATTACAAAGTTTCTTTCGGTTCCAGGCAGAGTAATGAAAAAAAAAATCGTATGACTCCTCGATGGTGAAAAACAAACTTCCATCATTTAAAATGGTTAAGCTCCACTTATTGTCATAAGAGACCTGTTTCTTGAAACCTTCATAAGTCTACGTTCACAAGACGTTCACGGCAAACCCTTAAAGTCACGTATTATAGAGTTAACATGGCTTTTAATGCGATGTCCACGAACTTTCAGAATTATGAGGGTTTCGAGAAACAGGCCCTAGGTCATATTGTTCGGCAGAGCATAGCGTGCAAGTAATCTGTGTCTGTGCATATTTACAATAGTCGAACAAGGTACAATTTCACAGGCTGTTTGTTCTCATTACGTGCCCAGCTACAAATGTTGAAATAAATGTTGAAATTTATATTCATCGATTTCTATGCACTGCCTTCAGTCAACATTGCATTTATTAATACACCCTTGACATACAGTGTATGGGATGTTCAAATAGATCTTCACTGTAGGGATTACTTGATGAATTCTTTGCGCAGTGACATCGTTATGATGAGTATAAGTTTGACAATGTTTTGTGCGTGAAATATAACATCTAAAATAAATTGGATTTTCTTATTGTTTCAGCTCTGTCTGCTTAGTTGGTTTGAATATCAACACCTTAATGTATCTATCACAGGTGATCGGAATGAGATCTTTTACCGGTTCCTCTTTCTAAGAGTTTTCTTTGTTTCTCTGTTTCTCTCTCTTTATGCCTCTCCCAGTATCTCTATATCTCTTTCTGTTCCCTACTTTCTATTCTTTCCATTATCTGTAGCGCATATGAATACTTTTCCTCTCTCTTTCTTACCTTATGCCCCTCCCTCATCTCCCAACTTGGCCTCCTTAGGAGATGATATTTATTTTAACCCACTCTCTCTCTCTCTCTCTCTCTACCCCTATCTATCTATTTTTCCTCTTTCTCATTCGTTCCCCTCTTTCTTTCCCCCCTTTCCCCACTTTTATTTCTCTATTTCATTTCTTACCCATACTCTCTTCTTTTCAGAATTCCGATTATTACTTATAAGTACTCTTCAAAAGGAGGTCCTAAAGTTGAAGCTCATTCCTCATCTTTTAGTTACATTTTTGTTATTTGTTTCCTTTCACTCCAGTCAAAGTTAATCATTAAATCACAAAATTTACCCTTTTTCATATTATCGTTCTCCGACGCGTATAGACACAGTTCTATTCGATATTTGATACACTCGTTCAAAGTATTGCTTACCAAGCGATAAGAGGTTCAATATGATACCGTAATCATAATGTTTACACAGTCAACCAAGATATAAGACATGAGAGTGAATTATCATCATAAAGTTTATGGTGGATCCAGTGCTCTTTCCACCAGGCCCATAAGATGACGAAATGATAAGATGTTATGAATTACAATGATTACCAGTGAACTTAGTAGTGGTTATGATCAATGTGATAGTTTAATAAGTGATATTATCAAAACGATTGTTATTCTCCAGTCAAGGCTGTGTTATGCCCCACTGAGACCCTGTGGATCGTAGAGATGGATTCAACCACATTATCATAACTGAAATAAGATGATTAAATTCTATGGTGCTGTGCAGCTTTTCTTCATCTTTGCTTAAGATATATCACTGGAAAATGTATTTGACACAATATATGTCGAGTTCACAAAGAGACATGCAGCATCTTTAGAGATAATGGAGAAAATATGAAGTTTTGTGTACAAAACGTATTGACAGTTGTCCTTTAAAAACCTTGCCATTTTGAAGCAACATTGCCAATTTGAGGAACGCCATAGAAAGTAAATCGAGACTTTTCAAACTTTCATAACTTTCTCATTTCATAACCGATTTTGATGGAACCTCTTCTTTAAAACTGCTTCTTTCTATCCTCTCTTTTTATTATAATTGATTTCTTACCCAGGATTTTATTCTCCTTAAACATAATTGAAATACGATTATTCAATTCAGTGGCGTTCTCGACCATGATTTGTACTCTAGTCAAATTTAAAAAAAAAAAAACTGAAAAAAAAATGGAGGAGACGTTAATATGATTGAATTGTGTATAATTTTGTTGGTCGACGGTTTTCATCAGTCAATCTGTGATTCACCGATAGATGGCGCTGATAGATTATTACTGATTTGAACCGGGAGATTTTTGTCATCTTCATAGGCGAGAAAAACTGATTTGCTTTTATGAGGATTAGAAAGAAAATGCCTTGATGTTAATGTTTACTGTTTTTCATTAAAATTTTCTTTTGATACCACCTTTTATTGTTTGACATCAAAATGCACCCAAGAAAACTGCAATACTTATTTTTGTTATTTTAGTTATTTTTGTAGTTAACACATGAATGGTATTATTTCAGCATGGCAAGAAGCTCCTTGAGCATGCCAACCACATAACCCGCATACTCTACTGTGTGACTTGTCGAACAGAATACAGACAAACAGACATATTCATGTCACTAACAATGTCAGCTCACTACTTAAGAAAAAGCAATACCATTTTCATAGTTTGATAACTTATCCCAGGAAAACTTAGAAAATCACAATAACTATTGTGTATCAACTGCACTTGAACACTGCTAAAAGGGATAAAAACATTACGTTATCCAGGTTGGATTTTTTTCTCCCTCTCTCTACATACAGAACATTTTCAGGCAGTAAAGCATAGTCAGACGGGACTGTATTGTGTGAGGGTGTGTGTCTGTGTGTTTTTTTTCAAGGAAGTGTTAGACACACTTTCCGATATAGTTTCTTTTTTTTCAGAAGGATCTATCTTATGTTTTTTTAATGAACAGCGGCTAAACCAATTCCTTCTGACAAAAAAAATGCAGCCCAAGCACTAAAAGAAGAAAATGAGCCATCTGACAACCCCTCGTAACGTAACATTTTGTCAGTTTTTGTTAAATGAGGTGACTATTTTAGGACAAGCTCCTGGTCTGTTAAGGCATACGGTGTGTCAAGCAGCATGTGTAAATAATCCTTTTCAGGGCTATGAAGATCGCGTGATGTCAGACCTCCGTATATTTTTCGCTATACCAATATTTTGACGTCACTATCTTATGTTTTTTTAATGAACAGCGGCTAAACCAATTCCTTCTGACAAAAAAAATTCAGCCCAAGCACTAAAAGAAGAAAATGGGCCATCTGACAACCCCTCGTAACGTAACATTTTGTCAGTTTTTGTTAAATGAGGTGACTATGTTAGGACAAGCTCCTGGTTTGCTAAGGCATACGGTGTGTCAAGCAGCATGTGTAAATAATCCTTTTCAGGTCTAAATATTTTATGACGAAATAACCGGTAACCGGTGTGTCGCGTATCAGGATGGGACCGGTACAACAGTTCTGGTTGGTCAATGTCTGCTGGTGCCCGTTTAGGTAGGATAGCAATGCAGACCCATCGTAGGTCATTGCCACGTGGTTCCATGTGTTCTGCGGAGCGACAAGATGTACGTAGTCCCAGGTTTCTGCAGAAGTGGTTGTAATAACGCCACCACCGAGCATCTGACCGTTGTTCTCCCTACCCATCCTGATCTCCCAGCTCCCAGTAGTGTGATATCCATTATTGACGATGCCTTGGTAATTCCCCCACTGGCCGGTGCGATTAAACCAGACACTGACAGTGAACTCTATGCCCCACTCAAAATGGGAAAAGGCCTCGACACTGATTTTGGAATTACCTTTGAAGGACGCGGCCTGACCGCATATGCCCTCGGAGTAAGAAAGGTTCCGTCACGGTTGTTACCGGAAATGTCCGTAGCATTCCCCTCAAACGAGTAGTAAGCTTTATTAAAGTAAAAAGTAAGCAATATACGTTACATTCAAAATTTTAGAAATGGTCAATATCTGACTCCCAAGAAATTTACAAAAATCATGAGAATCGAATTTGATACACAAAGTGAAGTGCCAGAAACTATCAAAAACTTCAGGAATGGACTACATAGCTTAGCTTAATATTAGTAGGCTTGCAGTCGCTCCATCCTAGGTTATTGAACCGACACACATAACAAACTTGAGTTGAAAGTGCCATCAGAAAATGAACTCCCATCAAAGGCCTCATTTTTTTAGCCTTGGGAATGAAATTAACCGCTTATTCGCAACTAGTTTTTAATAGCAAATAAATCGAACTTTTGAAAAAACATGCAGGGAATATTTCCAAAACTTTAGATGATTTGCAAGACATTCAGTATCCTGTTAAACAGCCGAACAGCAGCTGATCCCAAAAATAAGATTTGACCTTTTTTTTGGGGGGGGGGGGATAGGATGGCGTTAGTGTTTGCAGCTTGTTGTTGATGGGGCTTGCCGTAAGTTGGTTGCATCTGTAATCTGACCGAGACTAAAGTAGTATGTTTCAGTGGGTGTTACACGTTTTATAGCAGTGTAACGCACATGAACAGTGACAGAACTTGACCTTACCTCCGCCCCTCTGTCATTTGGGTTTGTATGACTCCCTGAACCATTTCTCTTACTTATTTGAATCAAGGTAAAGAACAAGGTAAAAGATGGAATAGCAGAAATACATATACGTACACGAACGAGAAAATATGAAATAAAGTGAATCAGCAAAAGATGGAAAAGAGAGGGAACGAAGAAATGGCAGAGAAAAGAATTATAGAGGGGGGGGGGGGCATTCTGCGCAAGAATTCTTACCGAGAGTGGTCGTAGGATACAATGTCATTCGCTCTGTTACGTCCTACAGTGGTCGTCGACATCTGATTCGTGATAGACAAGACTGACGTATCACCACCTTCAGGTGTACTTTGGGCGACTGATTCTTTAGTGTTGAAATGAGTAAAAGGAAGTAAAGCCTGAAGTAATGGCAAAATAATCTCATTATTGATCTTAGGTTTTTTTCTCAGCCCTTGTACATGTATTTTCGGCAAAATAGAATTTATGGAAGCATTCTCAAAAGAAAGAGGGGAAGAGTAAAAGGGGGAGCGTCAGGAGGGAGGGAGAGAGAGAGAGAGCGAGTTAGAGATTGCAAGGAATAGAGGTAAAGGATTATGCAGCTTGACAATCAAATAGCTCCTTACCAGTCGTGCCCGTTAGGTAGGATGTCGATATCGGTGACGTTAAAGACATCGTTGACTTTGATTCTGAAGTAGATGAGGTGAATGAATCACCGGTTGCAGCTGATTCTGCAAAATGAAGGATATGTGCAGGAGAAATTTTAAAACATGATTGTTTATGTAAGACAAGAAAAAAGGGTCCTAATGTGCACTTCTAAAGTGCTTACGACTACCTAAAAACGACCAAATGTGGACATTCATTGTTTTTCAATGTTATGGAACTTTTGCAAACCCTATCCTCCTCTAAAAAACTTTTAATCAGTGATGCAAATGTGGAAACTGTTGTTAGCAGTTGTCTCAGTTGGTGGCGCTCTTCAGCACTGTAAGCAAGAGCCCTTTATTACACAGAGTTTTGCCAATTCGGCTCCAGTAGGGCACGACATGGCGTATATTGCTTTGTTCGACAAGCGCAATACACAATAGTAGTAGACTTTATTGGATACAAGGCTAGTCTGCCAAAGGGTCTAGGAATTCAGCCACGGTTCAACGCACAGAAACCGAGTTCTTGGCCAAACCCTGTTATAAAGGGCTCTGCTGTAAACCACTGATCTCTTAAGTTTAGTTGCTTTTCTTACCGAGCTGGGATGTCCATAATAATCAAACCTAACAATTCCATTGCAAATAATATCTTGGATGTAAGTCCATGTAATGTTACATTTCGGTTGTGATTCAAACGTTTAATCACTGAATTATAAGCCATCTTGCGATCAGTTGCTTTTCTTTGTTATTAATACTAATTGTAAATGCAATTCAGCATACGGGCTGGCACGCAAATATGAAATAAATAATTTATTAATAAATTCAGTCATTACTCGCTCATTGATTGCATAGACATTCATTGATTCTTTTCACAGATTCACTCACTCACGTATTCATTCCAGCAATACCATAAATACCTACTCTATATGTGCAGATTAGCGGAGTGATGGACAGATGTAGACAGAAACAGGCAGGTAAATGAAAAGATAAATGAATAGACAAATGAATGAATAGATTGCGCTCTTACTTTTTAGTTTTAAAAGGAATAAATTAGTAGGTTGGTCATGATCAAGAACACGACGAATCGGACAATCATTATGTAATTTCAGATGGTAAGAAAGAGTGCAAATTACGTTAAGAAATGAATATGTTTAATACAGGAAGTTTTTTTCTGTTTCAGTATAAACCAAATATTATTTGGTTTACACCGAAACTGGATAACTTTTCAGTAATCTCAACGTTATCACTATCATGGTTGTCTTTCTGTCTTTCCTACCGTCACGAAAAAATTAATGTGCATCTAGCATTTTGTTCTATCTCTGTATCAATCAGACAGTCTGTCTGTCTCTCTCTCTCTCTCTCCCTCCCTCCCTCTCTCCAGTTTCTTTTTTTTTCACCAGCATTGTTGTTGTTTTGTTTTCAGATAACATACATAAAACATTCATGCAGACAATTTTCAAAACTGTCAGTTTGTATTCTTCTAACAATTTTTAATATTACCTGTAAATGTCGAATAAACTAAATCCAGTTATTTATTCAGGTTTATCATTTTCTATGTTTACCATAGTCTGACTATATTATGACATTGCTACTGTTGTTATTTTCGATGATGAAAATGATAATGATAATAATGATGAAGATAATGTTACTTTCAATTTGTCAATGACACTCTTTCTGCGTGAATAATTAGGTATTATTGGCACCTGATATCATCACAAGAAGGCGCTCATAATTCCCTCATTTCTAGAGTCCCTTAAAAGAGAGATATACGACAACCCATTATTTGAACGCCATTTTGTTTCCACTGTTACACAATATTTCTATTTTAATAATTGTGATGATCATCTGGGTGTTCGAAACAGAAAGAATTTGAACGCCATGGTTTTTTTCCCAAAAATATGACGTCCATGTCCCAACTTTGTCTGTTCAGGGACTCTACTCATTTCCAGAACACTTGATTACAGAGTTTGGCCAACTCGGTTTTAGTAAGTTACAATATGGCGAAATTTATTTTGTTTTTGCTTGCCCGACATTTAAAGCTTTATGCTCCATGTTGTAACCTACTGAAACGGAATTGGCCAAACTATGTAATACAGGGCTATGCTCATTTCCTCTTTTTTTCTCTCTTACCCTCCTCCCCCCCCCCCTTCACAATCTTTTTCTCTCCCCTCTCTCTTTCCCATTCTCTTTTCTTACTTATATTGTCCTCCCACTTTTTCTCCTCTCTTTATAATCGATAACGCTAACGGCGAATGAAATCGAGAATTAAAAGAAATGATATTAGACGCCATCGAGTTCAAAATATTAATTCAAAGATAGTGCATTATTAATCATTAGAGGAAATGGGACATTTTCTCAATAAAAGAAATTACCTCATAGGCCTTAAGAATCTATTTGAAAACATTACGGCCATAAAAATAGTAATTACAATTCAGATTCACTATATCAGTAAGGCCACTGGCCCGTGGCAGGACTTATAGACTTACAAGTAGAGAATATTAGCTGGGGGCCAACATGTGACTTGACTATTATAGTCCTCAAAACTTACAAGTTCCTGAGGCAATCCTCGTTTACCTTCATATTGTTTATCGATCAGGGAAAATCTAACCCTCATGAAAAGATGGAAGCTAAAAAAAAATATTAAATTCTAAAAATGTTTTTATTTTCGTTCCTTCATCCTGATAGTCTAATAAGTGATATTACTGAAAAATAGTTATTCTCCAATCAAGGCTGTATTATGCTGCACTAAGAACCAGTAGATCGTGGAGACGAATTTAACCACATTAACATAATTGAAAATATGATCAGCGGTCTTCTATAGATTATGCTGATTGGCCCAATAATAATAATAATGATAATGATAATAATAATAATAATAATAATAATAATAATAATACTACTACTAATAATAATAATGATAACAATAATAATAATGAAATGTTGTGGTCGCTAATTGCCTTTTTCAGAAGAATATCAAATATGGATTGTATACAGTATTACTGGTCGATGGTTCCATCACAGAATGAAATCATTTAGGCTATGACAGTACCCATTGTCGGTGTTTCGACGATAGGTGGCGCTGATAGATTATTACTGAGTTGAACTTTTGCGTGGAATTTGAGGGCCGGAGTACGCTCGAGTATGTCCCCTCCCTTCTTTTGGCTGATAGCTCTTTTCAATAAATAGTGATAATGCGGGTCATAGAACTTAAGGTATTTTTGCAAGGTTTAAGAAGTCTTACAAGTTTTTTGCATGTTATGTTACAGTATGCAACAATCATGGATAAGCAAGTAGGCTATGTCATTAAATTGTTGCGGTCTTCCTAAGCTTCTCCGCTTGGCCGGTATTTTTATTTTTTTTTACTTTTTCTTTATGGAGGAAGGTGGGTCCTGCAAATTGCAAATCGAGGTCAAGTTCTTTCTTTGTTAGTTCTCTCTTCCATTGCTATAGCGGAGGCTCTTCTTTCTTTTCTTTTTTTTTATGAGGCTCACTCTAGAGTTACAATGGGGCTGATGTTATACTCTTAAATTCCTTATTTATTCGATGTTTTTTTTTTGGTTTTTTTTTTTTTGTTCTTTATAGAGGAAGAAGGGTCCTGCAACTGCAAATCGAGGTCAATTTTTTCCCTTGTTAGTTTTTTTTCTTTTTTTTACCGCTCTTTTCATTTTTTTTTTCAACGGGGGTATGCTTATTGAGGGGTGGAGAGACAGTGTGAAGTGTGGTATGTTTTCCGGTTCCGGGGTCAGTCTGTACTTTCAACTTCATTTGAGGACCCTTTTTTCTGTATTTGGAAACGCATCAATTTTCCCATTCTCTGTAATTTTGTCACAATGCTACGCATTTCTGTTTCAAGATTTTGGTCAAAGCTTAAGGTTTAGAGTCATCGATGGCGAATAACTTAAAAGTAGTCTCAGTCAATGTTAGAGGACTGAGAGATACAGCCAAAAGGAGGAAAATTTTTCAGTGGTGTAAAATGTCGGGAAATATAATATTTTTGCAGGAAACCTTCGGTACAGAAGACATTGAAGATAGTTGGAAGAATGATTGGGAAGGGACAATGCTTTTTAGTCACGGAAGTAATCATAGTAGGGGAGTTATAGTGATGTTTAAACCAAACACTGACTTTATGATTGAAAAATTCATAATAGATAAGGAAGGGAGATACATTATAATAAAAGGTGTATACCAAAGCGAAAAATTGATATTAGGAAGTGCATATTTTCCCACAAAGGATAAAGAAAAGGCCCAATGTGATTTTCTGTCTAATTTGGATAGAATGATATCTTCTTTATTTTGTCAAGAATATTCCCTTATAATTGGGGGAGATTTTAATATTACTATGAATCATGAATTAGATTATATGGGGGTGAGGATTACTTCAAATAGCAAATATAGAGACTTGTTAGGAGATTTCCTTGATAAGTTTGATTTAATTGACGTTTGGCGCAAACGTCATCCTAATAAAAAAGAATTTACCTTTAGACAGAAGCAGCCACTGGTTCAGAGCAGACTAGATTATATTTTCATATCATCGAAGTTAGAAAAAGTTGTAAATAAATCTGAAATTTTGCCCTCGATCACACCTGATCACGCTGGTGTTAGAGTAGAATTCACAAATTTAATTGATAATTTTATTTTTGGGAAATCGTATTGGAAGTTCAATAGTAGTCTTTGTTACGACAAAGATTTTGTAGATGGGGTAAAAAATAAGATTACTGAAATAGAGGAAACGTGGCGGGGTCAAATAAATAGTAAAATCAAATTTTGGGACTTTATGAAAATGAAACTACGGGAATATATTATGAAGTTTTCTCGTGAAAAAGCAAAAATCAGAAAAGCAAAAGTTGAAAAATTGGAAAAAGAAATTAAAGACTTAGAATATCGACTGACTTTTAAATTGCAAAATAATATTCAGGAAGAACTAGATTTGAAAATAATGAACTGGAGAAGCTCTTTGACTATTCTCGTCAAGGCTTAAAGGTACGATCAAGGGTAGAATGGTCTGAAGAAGGAGAAAGAAATTCGCAATTTTTTGAACAATTATTGAAGTCGAACAAAAGAAAAAGTGTGATCAAGGAAATATACAATAGTAATCAAGAGGTGTTGCGTGATAGAAAAGGAATTTTAAAGATTATTAGGGAGTTTTATGAGAATTTATATGCCTGTGAAAATGAGGAAATAACAGAAGATATTGAAAATATGTTCTTAAATGAATTGCCCAAATTAAGCGAAGAAAATAAAGCATTTTGTGAAGGGCGTATATCATTTGAAGAATGCTATCAAGCTGTTAAGGAAATGAAATGGAACAAATCACCAGGTAACGATGGTTTTACAGCTGAATTTTATTATACGTTTTGGCCAATTTTAGGCAATTTTATAGTGGAAGCATTTAATGAAAGTTTCGAAACTGGGATGCTATCCAATTCACAGAGACAGGGAGTAATTACGCTTATTGAGAAAGATGGGAAAGATCCCTTGTACATGAAAAACTACAGGCCGATAACTCTTTTAAATATTGACTATAAGATTCTGTCAAAAGTATTAGCTAAAAGGGTAAAAGAGGTCTTAGGGGATATTATTCATTACGATCAAGTGGGCTATGTTAAAGACAGAAATATTGGGGAGGCAGTGCGGTTAATAGATGATGTATTTTTTCAGTCCTTGTATGAGCCAGTAGGTTTTCTTATCGCTGTAGATTTCGAAAAAGCATTTGATTGTATTTCACATAGACTCCTGTTCAAAGTATTGGAATCCTTTGGGTTTGGTAATACATTGTGCTCTTGGGTCAAAATTCTTTATAATGATGTTAGTAGTTGCGTGATGAACGGGGGACATTCAACTGGATATTTTAAAGTTAAAAGAGGGGTAAGACAAGGGGACCCCCTGTCTCCATACTTATTTATAATAGCTATCGAACTGCTTGCTCATTATATCCGAAAGGACCCTAAGATTGAAGGAATAGGGTTTGATATTAGAAAAATAAAGCAGGTACTTTATGCTGATGATATTACATTGTTTTTAAAAGATATGAAGTCAATTCATAGAGTGAAGAAAGTCTTCGAAGACTTTGAGAAATTAAGTGGATTGAAAATAAATATGGATAAGACAAATTTTATGTGGTTGGGGGAAGAGATTGATAGGCCGGGTTTACCTCATTGGGGACGTAGGGTACATGATATAAAAATCCTAGGAGTTTACTTTTCACGTAACTCCAAAATAAAAGACGATTTAAACTATAAGGAGATATTAAGTAAAATAAAGAGATTAATAGGTTGGTGGAGGCAACGAGATCTGACAATGTTAGGCAAAATTAAATTATTGAAAATGTATGTATATTCAAAATTAAATTATGTTTCTTCTCTTATGTCTGTGCCACATAGTATCCTTGAAGAAATTGAAAAAGTTTCTTTTAATTTCATTTGGGGTGGGAAAGACAGAATAAAAAGGAAAATATTATATCAAGATTATTGTGCAGGTGGACTTCGAGTAACTAATTACGAAGTTTTCATCAAGACTCAAAGAATAATGTGGATTAAACGGCTGTTGTATGGTGAAAAATATTTAGGGTGGAAAGTAACATTTGATTACTTTTTGAAATCGTTGGGAGGCCGAAGTATATTTCTCTGTAATTACGATATGAAAAAAATGAATTTAAATGGCATACCCATGTTTTATATAGACATGTTAAAAGCCTGGCAAGAAATAGATGAATGTAGACACTTTGAAGAGAACAAGGTTAATCCTGTCATTTTTAATAATAAAAGTATATGTTACCGAAATAAAATGATTTTTGATGCTGAACTTTTTCAGAAAGGAATATTTCAAGCATCAGATATAACTGTTGGAGGTAATTAAGACCAGTCTCATATTTTTATAACTTAGGATTTACCACCGACAGCTTGATCATGATTCAAAAAATATTTTCTGTTATCAAACAGGAATGGATACAAAGTGATTTTATAAATGTGGATACTGAACTTTTCAAATAGATCTTAAGATCTCTGGTTATTTACAAAATTTAGCGATTTAAAATCTATAAGATTATACAATCATTTTATTGGAAGACTTCAAAAGATTACACATTAAAGATTACAGATGGAATTTGTCAATATGATTTTGGAATTGGGATGTTGAAAGAAATATTCACAAGACTGAAAAGTGCATTTGTAAGTAACAAACAAAGAGAGTTTCAATATAAACTTTTACATGGAGCTATATATACGAAACCGAGACTCTTTCAATTTGGTTTTGAGTCAGATAATCTGTGTTCCATGTGTAAACAACAGGCTGAAACATACCAACATTTGTTTTTAGATTGTCCTAAAGCTAAACAATTATGGCAGGAAATAATCAAAGAGCTTCATCTAAGAGAAATTAACATAAATGATTGGAAATCCATTTTTATGGGAATATCAGGCAAAACTGTAAGAATCCATGTAATAAATTGTATAATTTTTTTTGTAAAATACACAATCTTTTCTTCTAGAAAACAAGGCAAACTACCATCTGGACAGAAAATAGTCGCCATGATAAAGATTACAGAGACGAAGAATATAAAATAGCCAACAAAAGGGGAAATTAGGGGTGCATTTAAGGAAATGGGAACAGATTGATGCATTTCTCTGATGTTCTTTTGTTTCCCCTATTTTTTTTTTTTTTTTTAAACGGAATGACGAACCGGAGCCGGATGCATGCCTGTATGTGTGTGTGTGTGTGGGGGGGGGGGGGGGGGGGGGGGGGGGAGGGGGGCGGGAGGGGTTGCAAGGCTGTGTGAGTGTATGACTGGAGGGTGTTTGAGGGTGTGTGAGTGTAGAGATTGGGGGTGGGGGGGGGGTAGGGGTGTCATAGGACGGGGCTATGTATGCCTTCCTCTGTTACCTCCTTTTAATTTTAAAGTATATGAAAGAAATAGTCATGTATAATTTGGTATATTTCCTATATCTATTGATTGATGCATTGTATTGCTTTTTTTTAATTTTTTTTTTTATTGGAAAAATCAATTGATTGATGCATTGTATTGCTTTTTTTATTGGGAAAATCAATCTTGTTTTGCAGTTATGGATAAGTTCATTATTTCATATTTGTGTTTATATTGATATAAATGTATTTCATTCAGTTTCCTTGTATATAAGCAACTATATGTGACTTATTGTGATTGTTCCATGAAATGTGATATTGATTTCAAGAGGAAGGAATAAAATATTATTCAAAACAAAAAAAAAAA
>CM057160.1:30872382-30885555 GCA_029962745.1 Echinometra lucunter | reverse complement strand
CAAATTTGGTATCAAATTGTAGTAATGTTATAACTACAAGATAAGGTCAAAGTTCAAATAACATGACGCTGAAAAACCTGGAAATACCAGGAACTACGTATTTTCCATTACTTTCCACATAATCAAAAGGATCAAAACTATCAGTAGGAGTGGGCTATAAGTAGGTACAAAATGTGTTTTTGTTATTTTTCCCTGGTAACAGTTTTTTCTGTTCCATATATCCTACCTCAACATGAAATGACTAAAATTTTTGACCTTGCGTCCAACAAAAACTGTGCAGGGCAAAATATTCCAAGATGGCTGCCGTTTTCCTGAAAAATCACATTTTTAGCCATAATTTTGCCATTTGGGGGTCTTTTTAGCTGGTTTGGTGCTCTACTCCTATGTATTAGGAGGGCGGCTATCTGTTTATTGCAACAAGAAGTAGTATCAACCCCTCACCTGATAAATAGCCCTAATATCCTGCTCTGGGGGCTAAATTAGCCCCGCCCCTCTTAACTTTTTTCGCTATAACTTTCAGTGCAAAAATATTTTGGGCTGAAATTTCAGAACTTTTTTATTTTTCATCTCACACACATTTTAAGACCCTATTCACCAAACTCAGGGTAGGGTTGAAGAGATATAGCACGTTTTTGTGACCAATATCACAAAAATAGGCGGTTTCCAATGCTTATATGTGTACAATGTACATGGTTTTACCATAAATGTTGTCAGAAAGATGTCTTTTTATTGGCAGAAATAACAAGAGATATCATAAATTGACTATGTATTCTTGTAAAATACATGATGAGATTTGGACACACACCAAGTTTGGTCACAGTCATTTCATAAATAGATGAGATCTCAGGATGGAACGGAGGAAAATTAGTAAATTAGATCAATGTACATGCACTTGCACCAATACATTTTACACACAAAAGCATTGGACTCGCATTTTTTTTTTAAAGATTGGTTATGAAAAGTGTTTTATTTTTCTGCAAACGTTACCCCAATTTTCGCAAATAGGGTCTTAAAATGGGTGTGAAATGTCAATTGAAAAAGTCCAGAATATTTTTGTCCGAAATATTTTTGCATTGACAGATTATCAAGAAAAATGTCAAGAGGGGCGGGGCTAATTTAGCCCCCAAAGCAGGGATATAGAGGGTTATTTATACAGGTGAAGGGTTGATACTACTTCTTGTAGCATAAACAGATTGCTCTCCCTCCAATATAGGATTAGACACCAAAACCAGCTAAAAAGATCCCAAAATGGCAAAATTATGCTGAAAATGTGAAAACGGCGGCCATCTTGGATTTTTGCCCTGCACACTTTTTTTGTGGTCAAAAATTTTGTCATTTTATGTTGAGGTAGGATATATGGAACAGAAAAAAACTGTTACCAGGGTAAAACAAAAAATCACCCATTTATAGCCCACTCCTACTATCAGGAATTAAGTTGGGAGCATGGGAAAGAGAAATGGTTGACAAAGTATAAGTTATGTAGATTTGATAGAACATGCGAAGGAACGCACCATAGGCTTCACCTTATGGGTGGGCCAAATTTCGTAGACAAAAGCCGCAAAGAAATCATAGAAATGTGAGAGGATGTCCGGATAATGTACATTAAAGACGAAGAAAGAAACTCTTGAATAGCTTGTCGAACGCTTCTACGATCGTCTGTCCAGCACTGAAAGGCAGACTGTCGAGGCACAGGAAGTTGCTGCTGTCCTGTCTCCTTCCCGATGGCCACTATGAGGGGCTGCCTGTATGTCTGCTTGATATGATTGATGGCTTCTTTGATGCTTGTTCCTTCCTGTAATTAGAATTTGAAAACATGTTTCAAATAAATAACATTATCCTTCATCCTGCTCAATTTAACAACATCACCCTATTTAAAGAGGATGTTTTCTTCATCAGGGTTTTTTTTAAGTGTTGGTGGCATATCAGACCACAAAAAGTCAATAATAAAAATGCATAGCACAAACGGTTACCATAGACCCCCTAAAAGATCAATTTACCTCATCACAACTCCAAATAGCCTTTGAAGCTCATGTAGGTTTGCTAAACACTATGAAGAGGGCTGTAACGTTTACGTTATAATCACCCTACATGTATAATGACCATTAGTGTAAATACCCCCACTGGGGGTGATTTCACTAACTGGGAACAATTTAATGATTCTCAGGACTAGTATTGATTCCCAGCAACTATTAATCCTGATTTCACTGGTTAGCATAAATGTTGTTGGCGCTGCAATAATTTTTATCATAAGGCTAGCGGCATATCAATATTCATGACGCGCATCTAATCCATCCATCAAAGCCATGCAAATTCCTGCAAATTTCCCAGTCACCACATGGACACCCAACTCATAATATAATAGCTGTCTGGTCATGACTCAGACTTTTCGTCAACTTCCCACTTGAAACTAAAGAGAGCTATACGTTTATTAAGACGTTTGGACAAAGCTTGAAAAATTTCAGGACCATTTGTAGTAGTGCAGGTATTGCATCCAAATTGTGTAGGTATCAGTTAACTTTATTCAACCTTAAGTTTGTTTTAAAATTTGGCCCTTTTCAAGCATTTATTCACGTTTGACCACACTTTCACCCTGCTTAGGCCTACAATAAAACAGGCAGGAAGACACACATGAGGGCACATACTCAAGGCGCACAGGGTGGGTCTGAAGGGAATGAAGAGCATTGGTCGTTTGGCAATATGAGTTGCAAGCAATACCAAATCACTCTAAGCCTAATTAATAGGGATTTTACTTGCTAATATCAATCCCAAGGTACTTTAGTGAATCAGATACAAAAAGGGCTTATTGCTCTTAGTAGGGATATTGGGCCAAAGAACAATTTTCACTTTATAGGTTAGGAGTGATATTTGCTGTTCACCCCTGATGAATTATAAAAGAACCCTAAAAAAAGTGCAATATTTCAGAATCAAATTACTCACTGGCACATGCTGTACAAGGTAGTGTAATGCTGCAGATCTGCTACAGTTCACGCCCTTCGACTTTGGCACCGGCCGATGCAGTGTGTTAGAGCACAGTTAGTAGTGCACAAAGATCTCCTGAAAGATGAATGAAAATTCATAAATGAAATCTTTACATTTTAGACCAAGGTAATTTCTGGATCATGTGTTACCCTTCAGATGGAGAAGTAGAACAACAAGTGTTGCCGGCTCCTCTGCAATTTGCATTCTGATAATACATTAATGACTAAATATGAAAGCACCCTTCCTCTCTCCCTGCCTGCCTTTTAGGGTTTTAAACTCAAGGAAGTTCCAGCCCAACCAGTCACCAAACACTAAAAGTCCACTGATTTAAGAACATTAGATACAACAATGTTTTCATGACATCAATAAATATATGAAGGATAATTTGCTGGAAATTATGTAACATTACTCAACCTGAATAACTATTTATTTCTAAACACAGTAATCTGGGAAAATATTTCCATGACCTTTCGGGGTCCTAAGACATCTTAGGACCCTATAAGTTGAATCAGGTTCACAGGATGCGGTAAAATCATTAACCTACTGTTTGTATCTTCGTAGCGTTTCACTACTTCCTTGATGCCTTCAGATTCCTGATGGCCCTGCAATATGATCTTCTCCCTCAAGGTTGACCACTTTGACAGCAGTTTGTCGGCTGCATTCTTCATGTAAGTAACGCAAAATCGATGCCAATCTAAGAAAATTAGGCAAATAGCAAACAAATATTAAAACAAATAAATAAGATAAAATAGCTTTAAGTTTGATGGACTTGAGAAGTTACAATATTATGCATGCATAGATTTTATCCATACACATTAAAAATATATAAATACAGGAATACTACCAACTAGGTCTGGCTGGCTGGCTCGGTAGAGCTAAGCCAGAGAGGCTATCTAGCTAGCTGCTCCAATCTTATGTGTACTACACGCATGTGGTATGCTGGCTTTGAAATACAAAAGAATTTTGTAGTATGAAACTGCCATTTGCTACTGATCATGATAGTAAATTCTAGTGTAGGGAAAGCTAGTATGCATGGTGTGCTGCCCAACCAACATGCACCACAGCTAGTGTATGCACCTAGATGGAATGCAGCAGCAAGAATATCAAGCTATTTATCCCTAAGGTCTGGTTGCTGCCCCTGATCACTAACACTTCATGACCAAACTCAGTAGTTGTAAACTACAGTATCTAAATACCCGCTATTGGTTAACTGTCACAACCTGACCTGTCCTCCCACATGTGCATATGGAATGTGATATAAATCTGGGGCCCATTGCAGAAAGAATTGTATTTAAATGCAACTAAAACAAAATTTGTTCCTGACCACCTATAGAACACAAATGAAATTAATAAGTAACAATGCCATGGGAGTATTAACATGATTATTCCTCATAACAAGAATAGCTTACCAAATGTGGAATGTCCTGGTATCTGGGAAATGTAGTCACCATGTCTGTTATGGAGACAGGATTATTACAATCCATCACCAGCTGTCGCCGGTACTTGTGTGTATCTTGAAAGTATTGCGTATGCATGGCCATGTTGGAACGGTGGGGAGGAGAAAACTTCATCCAGTCAATCTGAAACAGGAATAAGATATTAGAAGTGAAAATGTTACTGAGCTCACAACAAATGTTTCTTGTAATTCAGTGAGATTAGTGTTAAATGAGCAAAGAGAGGATTTAAACCGAGTTATTGAGGAAAGCAAGCGAGCACTTCTTTGTGCATATTTTTTTGGGGCCAATATCGCACCTTTTTAGTACACATATTTTTTATGTCATTTAAATACATTCAAAGTAAATATGAACATGATGTGTAATAAATGAGTGATTTTTCTTTGACATGTTGCCTAGTTATATGTGAAATCTTCATACTCAAAACTTTGAGCTGATCAGACATTTTCAGTTATAGGCGTCAAAATCAAGGCAGAATCCAAGTTGCAAAGCATCATGGACAAACATTATAAATGAGATCAATGTGATAGAATAAGAAAAGAGATAAAGGAGAGAGGGTATGCTGTTTAAATATATTCCCATTATTCCATCAGGTTCCAACACAGCATGCATACATGACGATTCTCAAATATAACTTCAATTTAATACTAATCTCTTGATAAACATTATCCAAAAGTATCTCTGATACAATTTCTCATGAAACATCACATTCATTACCTTTTCCTGAATATTCTGCAGCTGTTGGCCAGTGGCTACTTCATCTGCTTTATCTGCTACAGCTTCATTAGTTTCTTTCTCAGGTTCCATTTTTCTCGGTAGCTTAATTCTCTCACTTTGCGATGCCCTTACATTTTTTAACCTAAACTGGATAAAGCCAGAGCCATCACGCGAGAAGAAATGTTCCTTCATTTAAGAAAGAAAAAAAAAAAAAAAGAAAGACAAGAAAAAATTAATTCCAACTTAAGGATATAATACCACAATTGAAAACACAATTTGCATCGACTTTGTACACATTTTGGTTTTGATATGCACTTTCAAACTGTTGCGTAATTTCTAATTATGCAATTGAATTTATATGTTGTTCAATTATGTGATTTTTTTTTTTTTACCAGAGTTTATCTTTAATGTTTACTTACATGCCCTTCAATTCCCGGTGTGGTATCTTTGGTTACAGGCCATGTCTGCACTATTTCCTTAGCTAATAACGTCTTCTGTTTAGCTGTTGGCCACCTTCAGGAATGTTTGAAATAGAAAAAGGGAAAATCATGCCAGTATACAGTAGCTACAGACTTTTTCTTTTACATAGAAAGAGGAGTTTGACATGCATTTATTTATGGCTTGGAATTTTGAAAATTTGCATAAAAACTTTTACAAACATCAATCCTCTATCTCATTTTCAAGATTGTCATTTATAGTCTTGACCATCAAGCAGACTGGTACCATATGCAATGCAACAAAACAAGTCAATAACTTGAAATTCAAAAGCCATTTTGAGATGATGGTATAAACCTTACTATTTTTCTTCATTATTTTATGCTTCACTTGCTTTTTCAACATCACTTTCCTCCCCCCTCCCCTTCCCCCCCCCCCCCAAAAAAAAAAAAAAATCCGCTATCATGCTTATTTCAGGATGATCCATGAGGGGTTTTACTGTGTAATGTGACATGCTAAAATTGGTGACATGTTTAGAAATGTGCCAGAGCATTTCAATTTAATATCACCAAAAAGGATACCTTATGGTCACCATTTCATAGAGCACATTTTTTTTTGCATATCCAGATACTACAAAAGTGTGTGGCCAGCCTAGGAGTGGCATAAATTTGCTCAATTTGTGATTCAAAATGGCAGCATCCACGGTAGATTTTTTTTTAACGCAGCATGCTGAAATTTCATGTGGAGCAATGGTAATTTACACAGATCTACAATATATTATTCACTACTTACAATCCATGTAGGTCAATAAGATGTCCCACCGCTATCTTTACTAACGTCTTCCTCTGCTTGGTATTGAGTACAGAACCACTCTCAAGATGCTTCAAAAGATCTAGACCTTCGGATGAATTTGTTAGCACTTCTTTGAGATTCTGTAAAAGTATAAACCAAGAATTAATTCATGGATAAGTACACAATTGGCACCTAAATTTGAGCAACCACCTCTGCATGCACGAAGGCAAATGCAAATTTATGGAGGTATCAAACACTTTTAGAACGTTATTCATTTTCATACTTTAAAAAGTACCATTTTATTTGACACAGACTATAGCTTTGACTAGTACGGCCATTATGGAAGGTTGACTTATAAAGAATGACCTCCTTTGCTTTCTCCATCTATTTACCTAATAAGTTTATATTTTTAAGTTTGAATGAGTGACCTGAAATGGGTGGCAATTAATCTAATCAAAGGACATTTTCCCATCTGATACAGAGTTGAAATTAATTTCATTTTTATTTCAAATTGTAATACCAAATGTTAGGTATTACAACTTACCATCACAGTTTTCAACTTCTTGGGCACTTGGCCATCAGATACTGATGAATCATTCTTCGCTGAATTATCCTTCGCTGAATTATCCTTTTTTTGTGTGTTAGAAAAAGAAAGATTAAAATTCATTAATAGCATTCCTTAAAATAAACTTTATAAATGGACTGAATCAACTGATGTCTGATTTTTTTTAGTTTTTTACTTGTTGACAATTCAAGACCAAAAATATCAAAGTACATTATAATCAATTCCATAAACAATATCTTTGTGAATTGCAGCTGAATTTCCAGACAATGGCTTAAAGAGATAAAATAATTAAAAGCATTGTGTAGCTAAAGGAATGTCTTGACACTTAATATTTCAATGGAATCTCAATTATCCGATATACGAACGTGATATAACAGTTTACTCTTTTAATAAACAATCAAAACATCAATTACTTTAACGACACACCTAGTATAATGCAATAAAACAATAAAATGCACCCATCTTCAAGCTCTTCAATCTTTCACAACTGCAATGCCAATACATGGCAGAATTAAAGGTGACTCCTGAGGTGCTTATCAAAACATCCTTCATTTACAGCAATTTTATATTCTGACATACATTTATTTAAAGTATAACTGGACTGAAAAAAAAAAAAAAAAAAAAAAAGAATCTTACATGTGCATGTACAATGATTTCGTCTGAGGTACTCTCTGGCTGCTGTTGTGACTTTCCAATTGCCACGGACAATTTCCGCCTCAAACCAAATGATATGCCAAGTTTGTCAAGATCTCCTTCTGACATTGTAAGTAGAACTTCTAGGTCAACATCATTCTCTATGAAGGAGGGGGGGGGGGGGGGGGAAGAAAGATGCATAACAAAGCATATATTTAGAGATATTGCACAGAAGAGAGGACCAAAAGCAAGTTTTCCTAAATCCGCCACATTTCTACCAGTGCGACTTTACACTTTCCTTTCATGTCTCTACTTTCTTTGGACACTTAAACTTTGAAATAAGATATTATTTGATAGAGACACAACGAAAAATACTGACACACCAATTTGAAAATGTCCAAAAACCCTATTTTCAGAAAATGAAAATAAGGCCTGATTACTGTTTCATTGATTTTGTTGTATGTATATAGTTTGATTATTTTCATAAATGATATCTCCTCCTTTGTGCACGTTTGGGCGACAACCCCATCCCCAAAACATAAGTAATGTAACTGGTTGTACATTATTGAATTTATATAAATATATATATACCTATGATGTATTAGACTATGTCGAGGGCACAGGTAAACTCTTGAGTTGTTCTCATAGGATGATAATGCAGTCAAAGGCACATGGTCAATAAGGTCATCAAGCCTCACCAAACTGTATGCACACATCTCCATTTCTTGGACACAGAAGGCATGGTAATGGCGGAAAAACCCACTATTGTAACACCTTCTAACAACAAAATTGATCTCTCCTGCTGTTGTCCCTGGGACCAAAATGACTACTATTCGACTGAACTGTGGTTCATCATCATCATCAATGCCTGTTACCAAGTACATATTTGGAATATACTCAATGCCATATACTGTCACTTTACTGGCTGCAAAGATTTCAGAGTCCTCATGAAGGTGAAGGCTTTCAATGATAGATTGGCTTCCTTCTAATGAAGAAACTGTAACAACACTACCACTAATGCACTCCAAATCTTCTCTTAGACCTTTTCCCATCCAACCTGCACATTGCATCACCTGGTGTTTTACAGCAACACTTTTGCAAATGTTTCTAAAATTACAATTAATTGCTGCTAATCTCTTGCCAAAATTATGCTTAATTTCAAACCGAAGACATTGCGAAAGAACCAGAGGTCCACACATTCTCATGCACATTGGATAGTGCACCATGTGATGGTGCTTATTATTCATACGGCTTTCGGGAAACACAAGCTTGAAATGACTATGATGATCAATAATCATGTGTTTCAGAATTACAGTCTGAGGTATAGAAACTACGGGTGAATAAATTATATCCAAGCATTGTAACAACAAAAGTAGTATTTCGTAGTGGAGGTTATCTTGAGGGATACGATCCCCTATCAACAGAGGCAACATCCGTGTCAAACACCACATTTGGGAAGCCTTTTCACCTAGTCTGTGGTCTTGTATATTCCTTATTCGTTCCATTGACAAGCAAGTTGGCTTGTTCTTCTTGTCATTGAACGAGTAATGAAAAGATGATATGCGCTGATTAAATTCAGACAATGTCATGAATTGATCCACAAAGAGAAGCTGGTTAAGTATGAGTTTAATCTCATACTGACACACTCCCTCAAGAAGATCGTGCATAACATCAAAGTTGAAATTATTCACACAGTGGAAAGAACTCAACACATTCAATGGGCATACACCTCTTATGCCACTGTCTGAATCACCACGTCCTCTATCAGCAGCAATCTGAGATAATTCATCATGTTCTTCCATTTCACGAAGCTGAAAATCCTCATCTGAAAATTTGGTCTGGATTTCTTCTCGAGTTACAAGGCACAACCTACATAGCTTTCTTGCAGATGGGCTTAGAAAACCCAAAATATCATGTGCTGCTAATGAGTCACCAACAAATGAGATCAATGTACCATGAACTTTTATCATGTTATCATTGATGATGATCTCTACACCATTTTCACTTTCAAGCATTTTCAATTCCTCAAGGAATGGTCGCAAAATAGCATTGAAACCATATTTCTTCAAGTCTGAGCTATAACATACTGCTAGCAAAAAGATACTGTTCATAGTAGAGCTATAACGTGGTGGAAAATTTTGAATACTGTAATAAAACAAGTCTAATTTGTGGAGGCCCTTTTTGCTTCCCAGGGGATTAACGACTTCCACATCATCATAGTAGAGTACAATTCTAAGAGCATGTGGGTGATTATGCAATACTTCATTCTGATGATTTTGTGTGCCATCCATATATCCTCTGAGAATGCTCTTTGGTGATTTAATTTCAGAGTCAATGAGGGCTATTACATCTGGTTTCAGTACAAGTTTTAGAACTTCTAGTATAGGGACATACTGGAATGTCTCTGTGACCACTATTTGCTTTGTTTGGCCAGTGTTTCTGTCCAACCTGTGATCAATTCTTGTTCCCAATGCCAGCTCAACTGGAGGAACCAACATTAAGTTGTCATTCATGTATTGCATTTGCTGACTTGGCGTTTCAATGCCTACATAAGGGTTTTCAAGCTCTTGAAATTGGAGACTAAGCTGCTGCACATCTTGTGAATCTGTATCAATTCCATGGTGTTGCATTACAGTTATCATCTTTTGCCGGAGAGATGAAAGTGTTTCTTGAAACATGTTTTTTGTACAACTAATGACACTTTGAATGGTAGAATATGTGGTAGATGTCGAAGCCTTTAATCTTATGACCAAATTCATGGCAAGCTTCTTCAATGAACCTACATTGAAATCTTCCTGTTCATAACTTGTTCAGCATCTTCTATGTCCTCATCATCATTTGCTTGCTCATTCTCTCCTTCATCATCCCCGTCATTATCATGAGCTAAGCCACCACGTGCGCCTACATGTACAGGGGGATTATTGGCAACTGGCACACGGGCTGGCATATACATGTCGGCATGTTGCAAACGAATATGGCGCAACAGGGAGTTCATGAGAGTGAACGTTCGCATACAACCATTTTGACCACAAACAAGTGTCTCTCCATTCCCAAAGATTGCATGGGTCATACGTAAATGGCGAGCGTACTCTCTGACTGTATCAGCATGAATGAGTCGTTCACATTTAAAGCATTTCAAATCCATGGCTTCCTGAAAACTGAAATGCAGTGTAATTCGAAGAAAAGAAGAAATGCTAATATAGAAGAGAGATGCTAATAAAAATAGTAAATGCCAGAAAAGGAAAGGCGATAAGACCTAGAATCCTGCAATAGCCTGAAAACTGGAATCCTCTATGAATATGGGTCCATACTCTAGTCTAATGATCCTAATGAGAATCAAAGTGCCGCGATTCTGACACGATTCTGTGCCTCCTTACGGGAATGAGCCTTGGCATAGGCAATATTTCTTGTTTGCATTTGTGTGTTACCGCCGGTGCCAAATTTCTGTGATACATGGATGAGTGTATGCACTAGTTTTCTATGAGGTCAATAATACTGTTTTGACTTCGATGTACACATGTACTGCTGGAGTGCCCTGTACCTATAATAGTCATCTAGCCTCAGGCTGGACTGTTCCTAGACCTGTGATGCCGCCAATTTCATAGGAAAACTGAAAAGTAATTTGTATTGAAAATAAATAATTGGGAATAGACTATTTTTTATTTTATTACATCATAGAACATGGATATTAAACACATGACGGAATATAATTTTTAGGAACTTTGTGATTTCATTAGGCCCCTTCGCCAACGTTAGGCCTAACGTTAGATTTCTAGGCCTAATCGATTGAAAGTAGATTCTAATTTAACAGACAATATAACAAAGCACACATATTACTTTTATTAGCAAATATTTTTGGTATTTACCGCACAGATTTTAAGAAAATCCAGAGCAAAAGATGATGTTTTTGTAGGGCCTACCGCCCGGTGCAGCGGTGCCGATGGCGGTTTCTACAGGTAACCGTCACCACTGCATACAGCCAGGTAAACCGCCACCGCTGCACCGGGCGGTAGGCCCTACAAAAACTTAACGACTGTCCAGCCCGCACTTCGTGTGTATGGGCTGCAGTATGTAACGACGGTCGTTAGGCACGTTAGGAACGCTCACAAAAATACCAAAATTGCCCAATTGGTAACAAGACTTGGCTTAAATGAGAGCTTGATAATCATGCGTCACAATTCTGGAAACAAATATCTGTGAAAAATGTTTTAAGAATGTATTATTTGATGTTTTCTACAAGTCAATTGTCTATGACTATGGCGAAATTGCGACTCAGAAAAATCGCACACGCAATTTTGCCATTCGCGTGAATGGCAAAATTGCGCGTGCGATTTTTCTGAGGTTGACTATTCCCAACTTGATAAAACACCCGTTTTGCTGCCATATAATTAGTTATTCTAATAAAGTTAGCATACTTAACACCAAATGAACTTACCCTCCAATATTCGTTTAGTATCTTCGGCCTTCGTGCCCAGTACTTTTTCCAAAAATCCATCCAGATTGGCCATTTTCAATCCATGGATTACTGCGATGATTTCGATCGGCGAGAGATAATTTTTTTTCCCGCTGCAGTTCCCGCTTGCAAGTCACGTGACAAAATATCCATCTTCCTATTGGCCACTTTTCTATTTATCTTCGAAACTTTTTTAGTCTTTCGGGACTTAAATAAAAATATTGGAATCTCGGATAAAGAACTACGTTTAGCAATCTTTCAGGACTTAAATTTAATCTTTTAGATTTAATTTCATTTCAATCCCGACTGAGACTTAAATTTTAAGTCCCTGAAATTTAGAGTGTATACGCACAAAGATTTATGCAAATTATGCAAATTGCTCAAAGTTACTGTTTGGGCAACCAAGCTGAAAATGTTCATAAACTACATAGGAACCTAAAGCAATGAAAAAAAAAAAAACCTGAAAGAACATTTTTTAGGTTACACTGTTAGCTAAATAGGACTGTCTAACCGACTACACAGAGTTTGGCTGACTCGGATTTAGTATGTTACAACATGGCGCAATTTCTTTTGTTTTTTTGAAACGTGTGTTGTAGAGTTAACAGACATTTCAATGGGATGTCCATAAACTTACACTTATGACGGTTTCATGAAACGCAGCCCAGGGCGCTAACTTTGCCGATCTGTTAAATAGTAGGGGAGGGAGGGGGGGGGGGGGGGGGGGGTTGAGATTGAGATGAGATCGAGGCATACAGGGAAATAGCAATCAAAACCCTATTAATCTATCTAAGTTATTTATTCACCTCCATTGGAGCGCGTGTATATGCCTATAAAACATATGCAATGGTGGCGGAAATGTATAGCCTTTCCTGTGCCTGTATTTCAGTATGCATCATGCCTAAGAGCATCATTTCAGTTCAGTGTTAAACACCCACCCCCACCGGTGTAAAATTGTATTTCACCGAATATCTTGGAATTGTATATCATTTGATACATGCAAAGTATTATAGTGCTAACTGAATAGTTAGCCTGTTATGATTTTATTGTTGATATCTAGCATCTTGTGTAATGCAAATGATCAATTAAAATCCTTTTTAAAAATTATATGCATTATCTGTTAGATTCGAGATATATCAACAATTTGT
>CM057160.1:30828882-30871882 GCA_029962745.1 Echinometra lucunter | reverse complement strand
TTTAGATTTGAGATGATTCGGCTCATATTCTTATCCTGTTTCTTATCCTCCTGCTCCTCTCTCTCTCTCTCTCTCTCTCTCTCTCTCTCTCTCTCCATCTCTTTCTCTCTGCCCTTCTCTTCATTCTTCCATCACTTTTTCGGCTATCCGATGGGGAGACGAAGAGGCCATGAAACATCAGGCCTTAACAAGACTGCTATGAACATGAGCTAGCAATGGTCATGATGGTGAAATTAGTCAAGGCAATAAAATCAGCAATTCTTCTTTCGCTTTGAAATATCTAGTTTAGGAAGGAATTTTAAGGGCTTTTAAGTTTCAGTTGTGCGTACAATTCTCAGGAGTCAGATTTTGCCTTGGAATTGCATTGAAATGTAATTTCCTGAACACACTGTGAGATTTCCATGTTTCTGGATATCATATAGACTGATCTTTCTATCCGGAACAGGCTTGACGAAATTCGTTTAAAAACGGTAATTCCCTCACAGAATTTGAGAGCTCTGCCAAGCAGATTTGGGCAGAAAAAACAACTTTAAATAGGAAATTGTAACAATGACTCTTTTGAACCTTAAAATGATTCATGAACATGATGAATGCTTCACATAGCTTAGAACTGCCTTTGCCACTGGTTGCGTTTGAATTTATGCACCATACATGATGGTTGGGGTTTTTCCGCCCACATTTGCTGTATGTATTGATCCAACTTTGAAAAAAATGGCAATGAGCCAAAGTTACGGATGAAATATCCCCAGTAGTTTCTAATACGAATCTGAAAAACTGCTAGCTAGGACTGAATCTTCTCACCATTGCTTGGTTACCTGTTAACATGGCAAATGCACTGCAAACCGTCCTGTAAATTTACCCATGTCCGGCCATTGTCACTGTATGTTTTACATGCATGTCTCCAAATACAAAACCCTTATGCGATAAGTCAGGAAAATTGACGTGGCCTATTAATAGGCATTTTCCATGGTGATGCTATACAAGATGCGATAATTTCATTCTCATTGTCGAAAAGTTTAGAAGTTTTCTCTTAAAATGAGGTTTATGTATAGCTCTTATCCAGACGAGGAATAAGAAATAACTCACTTTTTGTCCTCCGCTCACCAACTAATACTTTCTGCTGTATGTCTCTACTGAAAGATTACTGTCTCCGCTTCTGACCGCTTTTTAAAAAATAATGTCTTAACATCATTGCCATACTTCTATTTCTAACACTACTCTACAACTTCCCTCTTTCGATGCACTGTCCTACAGAATAAGAATCATTGTACCTTAGCTGTTCTCACATGATCATTTCCCAACACTCAACGTCAGTCAAGCATTATTCCTATATTCTGAATCTATCGACATGAGACCAAATTCTCTTTTATCATGTTTATATTGTATTTCGTAATGTTGTTATATTGTTTTGATTTTTTTTTTTCAATTTTCACCTTGTATTCTCCTGGTATACAAAGAGTATCTTAGGCTTGCTTGTTTACATTCTTGTATATTCAGCAGTTATTTTTCAATGAATGAAGTAAGTGTATATATAAAAAAAACATAACAAAAATGAAGAAAAAAATCCTGTCAATAAACAGTTAAATTCCATAGGTTTGTAACGAAACAAGTCGCATAGTTTCCGTTTTAATGCGAGAAATAGATATCAGATATACAGTCACTTATCAACAAACAATCTTAGAAGTAATTGTTGAACTCGTACGATGACAAACGAAAAAATGTATATATCACATCAAAACATGAACAACTGCTATATTAATCAAATAATTCATGGTAATGGATGGTTGTTTTTCTTCCTCCCCGGGATGGCTACACCGTTAGTCCTTGTTTGTTTTATTGTTCCTTGTAATATTTCAGTGATTTAGTTGAACTAAAGGAATAAAAATATTATGTCTCTTATATAATTATTCCGTTGAGTATTGAATTTTCATGCTCGTCCCTAGACTTAATACAAGAACTATTAGGTTTCGGTAGCAGTGGGTTAACTGGTGATAAAGTATCAAAGCTAAATACCTTTTAAAGTATTGTTTCATCTTAGGTAAGCCGCTTTTTACGTTTAAAAGGTGTGCATGCTTACTTTAAGTCCTGGGAAGGTTGACCTTGGACTTAACCATCTGTCTTCACGGCTATTGTGGAATCAACTATATCAAGTAAAATATAATAATTGCCCTTAAGAATGTGACATGCGTGCATTATACCAGATAAAAAAGGTAAAACGGAATTGACAAGCATATACGTCTGCAGCTTAGAAATGACAACGTAGGAGACAGCAAATGTGCAAACATGACACCAGCGAATTGCAACTCTGGGGAAAAAGGTTCATCAACAACAAATATGCAATGTGGCGGAAGCAATTTTCCATTTTTTAAATCACAAATATATATATGTAAACAAGATATTTCAAAAAATAAAGGACTTAGAATCGACTAATTATTGTATCAAATGTGTATAAGGAATTTTCGTTTTGCATTTTCCTTGTTTGTATGTGAGACACAGCGCACACGCACACCCACAAACCACCTACACCAACAAACACTCACTATAGACATAAAAGTACACATATTATTTTATTTCATTGTGAACGAAGACAGTTCCGGTGCTTCTAATGCTCATTGTTCTTGAATAAAACGGAAATTATCTCTCGAGAACTATTGTCATAACTTGGGGCTTTCTTGCACGTGATTAACTCTCCCATTAAATCGTAAATTGTGTCATATCGATTATTACAATCGATGAATTGCTTCAACATGCACAGTATCCAGGAAAAAATATTGATCAGAGTGAAATACAAAAGAAATCAGAATGTTTTACCCAAAATTCATTCAAGTTCAATTTCAACTGTTCAACCAACAAACTCGAAGCTTTAACAAACTTGAAAAACACCATCCGACATCTCATTTACTTTTCGTTGATACCAATATGCAATAATGATATATCAATGTTTTGATAGCTTTCATTTGACATGCGGGAAGGTATCATTTAAAAAAAAATACTCTCTTATATGGAATATTTGACAAAGAAATTACATCGCAAGGCTTAAATTGTTTCCACCATTTTTTTTTCACCGTACACCTAATGTAAATGAAAGGATGATACAGGCACTTGATCATTTCCCTTTCTTGAACAAAATAGGTAGAGAGGTAATATTCTTCCTGAAGTTGTCAGCCTCCCCTTCCTGTTAGAAAGACTATAACGAAGATGGTTCTAAGTTGGCAAGATTCCACATCACCATTACCTTTAATTCCCTTTCTTGGAATTCAATTTTAGCTTGATAAGAGAATTCTATAAGCATGTTTAGTTTTTTCTTTTTTTTTTTTTTTTTTTTTTTTGATTCTCTAAAATGTAGATATTTTAGAAACACAAGGTACGGATTTTATCAACTTTTCTAGTAGGGAATAAAAAAACATTTAACCCATTCGTGACAGAGTTCCAAATTTTGTGGTTTGGCCTAATATCTTTTGACGCAAAGCCCTAAAAATCATACCAAATACATGAGCAGAAAGAGCAAAAAAATCTACACAAACTGTGCCTATTTTGGTTGCGTCAATATTCGTTCTTTGATGCTAAAATTTTTTAAAGGAAAATAAGCATTAAAATCCTTAAATTGGCAATGTGATAGAAAGTTTAAAATCACCGTTTTCCCCTGCAAATTGGCAACTTTTTGACTTCTCATCATAATTTCTGTCAATCTATATTCATTTCAGATACATGATGTTTTATAAGAAAAATTTAGCAATAAAATAAAAAAGTTGGTGTTGCCAATTTGAAGAATAAAAGCTTATCAAATTAGGCTTTAAATAATTCCTGTCACGAATGGGTTAAACGCTTATAATGACAGACAATCATGTTTTACTTCAGATTTTGAGGAATTCAAAAGGGGATGTATTACAAAACCAACGATTTCATACTTCACATGATTTACTTAACACTGTTGGATTTCCAAATACGTTTTCTGGTTTTCTGGTTCCCTTTTATAGAAAAGATCCGTCTCTGAATATCTTTACACAAGCAGGGTAAATTTCAGTCTGAGGAAAGTAATCCAAAGTGCAAGGCTCGCGTTCGTCTAATGATACCTCCAATCATACTTTTATTAATCTAAGACCAGTCGACACAGTTTATTTCAGCCAAGAAGATAATCTAGCAATTTTTGACCGCAGTTAAAACAGCACTTCTCTTATCCCACTCTTAGAGTCACGCTGCCCCAGGAACAAGCCCAGAATATGTCTTCTCCAACTCTGAAAGGACGATCAAAATCTACACACCTGATACCCCATGAGTACGGTGAACGTACTGAGCATAACTTTCATAATACTTACTTAAAATGGGCCACTTCTACACATAATTATCCATGTCCTGCTAGGAATCAAACTTGAAATAATTTGCTAGTCCGAAATTGTCGTCCAATATGGCGGCGAAGCTAATGCGCATCAACCAGCAAACTGTTGCGAAGCAAATTACCTTTCCTGGGAACGATATAGGGTACTGCTTTTTTTTTTTGGTCATTATTGGGTCATGTGATCTAAATGTCATATTTCATTTTTTGTCCCCGCAGGGTATTTTCCTTATCCCACAAAATCACTTTGTTTGTGGGAGGGCATACACAGAGTTAGGCTTTTTGTGTTTGTTCATACGCCCGTGCATTCAAGGCTTGTTATGTTTCACCCATGTATTATGTTCTGTACACTCAGTTTGGTAACATGTTATGCCATATTTGGCATACAATTGGTATAATGAAGAAGCACGAAAAATGTGGATTAGGCTTTCATCTCTGACACAGTTGGGACAATCTCTACACCGTGTGTCATGACGTCTATCACGTCAAACGTCACATGATAAGGAGTCACGTGACAGTCGCTGAAAGTCACCAAATGTTTCCCGCCATATTAGATCCACAGACCAAACATTGGCACAGTATGATTATACCGTCAAAATGATTGATATATCCCATCGAAACTTCAGGTAATCAACAGTAAGTTCGGATTTTGAATTATAAGCCTAACTCAATCAAGATTTATATGATCTTTACACCTTCAAAATAAAAACGCTTATCTTGTTAGTGATGGAAATAGAAATATAAATGAAAGTAATGTTAAATATTTGGAACTTCAAGCTTTATCAAATTTCCTTCCAAACTATATCTATAGTGAATTGTACCACCTAACCCTTCCAAAATCAGGATGGGAATATTCATGCCAAGGAGCCAAAGCACATCTTCCAGCAAAAAGCGACCTCCTCCTAAAATAACGGCCCGACGTGGTATCAAATTAGGGAGGCCGTTTTCTTTGAATTTTGAAATCTTATGTAATATATTATTGGTGACAAAGTCATATTTTCCTCTGATGCAATAGTTGATGTGTTTGGAAGGGGCGCCGATCCCTCCCCTCGCGAAATAATGCTAAGATGCCTATGCCAGGAGCAGGTTTAGCATGTTTAGGACAACTGGACAATAGAAATTACATATCTTTCATCACCGCGAGCATCTACTCGATTTGTGCTTTTCAGATAAACTGATGATGTTGTTAATGTTGTTTTGGCTGTTTTTCGTTTCTCAGTAGTGTGATAAATAATGGCCGACCCTTTACCTTGTTTTACCATTGCTGTGACATATTTGACAGATTTTATACACAAAAATAGCTATTCATATATACATATAGCTATTCTATGTAACAAGCTTGGATGATGTAAGATAGAATATGAATATTTATATGTAAGCAGGGTAAGATAGGATACTCGTGTGTTGCAGCACGTATTGTCGTCTCTCCACATATTGTCGACCGCAAAAATATGTGCAGAATTTTTCAAAACCATGCTGCACATATTGTCGCCGTCGACTATTTTTGCTGCGTTTGCTGTATCCTACTTTTCTCCCCATTGGTGATACTATGTGCATGGAAATTGAAACCTATAACTGCACAAATTGTCGCCAGTTACTATGTTCCGAAACATAGAATGACAATGGCAGAGATGATATTGATGATGATGATGATGATGATGATGATAATGATGATGATGATAATGATGATGATGATGATGATGATGATAATGATGATGATGATGATGATGATGATGTGATTACGGTGGTGTTGTTGTTGTTGTTGATATAGCACAGATTTCATCAAAGAAGAGTTGTGAAAAGGTTTTATTTTTAACAGTAGTATAGCCGATGGGGGGGGGGGGGGGGTATCTTCCCTTTACTCTTTGACCCGAGAGCAAAACGAACGCAGAAACAAATATATTCACTCAGTTTTCATGGTTTTACTCAAAATTTATGCCTAAATGATGGGTCTTATACAAATGGCATTTTGCCTTAAATATAAAAGTTTAAAATCATCTGTAATTCGGAATAATGATGGGCATACTACAATTGAAATTCTAGTTAACTGCAAGCCATGTGGTTGGAGAAAAGGCCACAATGGCTTCAAATCGTAGCCGATCACAAGATTGCCATGACGTCTCTACGATTCGTAATTGAGATTTGTTCCCACAGGCAGGCTCGCAATACCCCATATATTTTTTTAACATTCATATGACTATCGGGAAGATTGATCATTGGAATTTTTCCATGTTTGAATATTCATATCAAATGCTAAAAAGTTTCCAATAGCGGATCGCAGACTGATCATTACTTTGTGGTGGGCAATCAGACTAGTAGAATCCAATGAAATTAATTTCAAACACCCATTAGGTTACTGAAACACTGATTTTTGTTATTGTTGTTGTTTTCTTGTTATATCATCAAGTATGGTGAATAGCCCTTCCAACAGGAGTTGATTTTCATAGGGTTCCACAACATTAAAAATCAATTACAAATCATAATTTACAGGAATAAAACTGAAAAATGAAATGTAAAAAATATAAGCAAACAAACAAAAAATATGTACAGAGTATGCAAGAAAATATACAAAAGTAACCTATAAAATGATATATGATAAATGACAAACCTAAAAAGAGCTTTATATTATATCATTGCAGTAAATGATAGATAAATGGAGGGATACACGTAAATAGATAGACAGATGGATGAATGAACAGAAAGATACGTGTAGATATGTGGAAGAATAGAACACATACATAGATTTAGGTAGAGAGAGAGAAATGCAATTAATGTAGATAGATAGATGGAGAGATAGATAGAGAGATACTTTTAGATAGATAGGTAGATGAAAAGATAGAAGGATGGATAGAGAGAGGGATACGTGCAGACAGACAGAGTGACGAGTGATGGACAGATGTAAACAAATATATAAACACATGGAACGATAGATGAATAGACAGATGAATGAATAGATTGAACTCTTACTTTTAAGTGTTACAAGGAGTAAATTAGAAGGTTGGTCATGACCATGAACAAACAAAATTGAATCGGACAACCAATATGTAAATTAGATGGTGAAAAATTGCAAGTTACGTTAAGAAATGGATATGTTTATAGAAAGTTGTTTAGTTTCAGTATAAACCAACCATAATTTGGTTTACACCGAAACAGGATAACTTTTCAGTGATGTCAACGTTATTACTATCATGTCTCTCCCCAAGCGAAGAATGCAATTATACCTATCGTCACGAACAATATTAATGTGCATCTAGCATTCTATTATTCTATTCCCCCCTCTCTCTCTCTCTCTCTCTCCCTCTCCCCAGTTTCTTTTTTTTTTACACCAGCATCGGTCCATCGTTGGTTTTTTTTTTTTTTATTCAGATATCATACTAAAAACATTCATGCAGCCAATTTTTAAAACTGTCAATTGTATTGCTCTAACTATTTTGATATCACCTGTAAATGTCGAATAAGGTTAATCCTATCATTTATCATTTACAATGTTTACCGTTGTAGTATGACATTGCTACTGTTGGTATTTTCGATGATGATAATGATAATAATGATGAAGATCATGTTACTTTCAATTTGTCGATGACCATCTTTCTGCGTGAATAATCAGGTATCATTTGCACCTGATCTCATCAAAAGAGGGCGCTCATATTCCGTCATTTCTAGAGTACCTACATAAAGAGAGTAGCGACAACCCAAGATTTGAACGCCATTTTGTTTCCCTGTTACGCAACATTTCTATTCAATTCCGATAAGCAAACGGGTGTTCAAAATAGAAAGAATTTGAACGCCATTTTGTTTCCCAAGAAGTAGGACGTCTATGTCGCTACTCTCTTTATGTAGGTACTCTAGTCATTTCTAGAGTCCCTTAAAAGAGAGATTTATGACAACCCATTATTTGAACGCCATTTTGTTTCCGCTGTTACGCAATATTTCTATTTAATTGTGATGATCACCTGGGTGTTCGAAACAGAAAAAATTCGAACGCCATGTTTTTTTTTTTCCAAAAAATAAGACGTCCCTGTCCCAACTCTGTCTATTCAGGGACTCTACTCATTTCCAGAACCCTTGATTACAGAGTTTGGCCAATTCGGTTTTTGTAAGTTACAATATGGCGAAATTTCTTTTGTTTTTTGCTTACCCAACATTTAAAGCTATATGCTCCATGTTGTAACCTACTAAGACCGAGTTGGCCAAACTATGTAATAAAGGGCTATGCTCATTTCCTCTTTTTTTCTCTCTTACCCCCCCCCCCCCCCCCGCTTAACAATCTTTTTCTCTCACTCTTTCTCTTCCCTCTCTCTTTCCCCTTCTCTTTCCTTACTTATATTGTCCTCCTACTTTTTCTCCTCTCTTTATAATCGATAACGCTAACGGCGAATGAAATCGAGAATTACAAGAAATGATATTAGACGCCATCGAGTTCAAAATATTAATTCAAAGATAGTGTGTTATTAATCATTAGAGGAAATGGGACATTTTTCCCAATAAAAGAAATTACCTCATAGGCCTTGAGAATCTATTTGAAAACATTATGGCCATAAAAATAGTAATTACAATTCAGATTCACCATATCAGTAAGTCCACTGATACATGATTGTATTTCCACTTTCGGCCCAATATCTGACTCCCAAAAAATTTACAAAATCATGAGAATCAAATTTGATACACAAAGTGAAGTGCCAGAAACTACCAAAACCTTCAGGAATTGATTACATCGCTTAGCTTAATATTTGTAGGCTTGCAATCGCTCCATTCTAGGTTATTGAACCGACACACATAACAAACTTGAGCTGACATCAAAAAATGAACTCCCATCAAAGGCCTCATTTGTAGCCTTGGGAATGAAATTAGCCACTTATTCGCAACCAGTTTTTAATAGCAAATAAATCGAACTTTTGAAAAAACATGCACGGAATATTTCCCAAACTTTAGATGATTTGCAAGACATTCAGTATCCTGTTAAACAGCCGATCAGCAGCTGATCCCCAAAACAAGATATCTTGACCTTTTTTTTTTGGGGGGGGGGGTAGGATGGCGTTAGCATTTGCAGCTTGTTGTTGATGGGGCTTGCCGTAAGTTGGTTGCATCTGTAATCTGACCGAGACTTAAGTAGTATGTTTCAGTGGGTGTTACACGTTTTACAGCAGTGTAACGCACCTTAACAGTAACAGAACTTGACCTTACCTCCGCCCCTCTGTCATTTGGGTTTGTATGACTCCCTGAAACATTTATCTTACTTATTTGAATCAAGGTAAAGAACAAGGTAAAAGATGGAATAGCAAAAATACATATATGTACACGAACGAGAAAAATGAAATAAAGTGAATCAGCAAAAGATGGAAAAGAGAGGGAACGAAGAAATGGCAGAGAAAAGAATTATAGGGGGAGGGCATTCTGTGCAAGAATACTTACCGAGAGTGGTCGTAGGATACAATGTCATTCGCTCTGTACGTCCTACAGTGGTCGTCGACATCTGATTTGTGATAGACAAGGCTGACGTATCACCACCTTCAGGTGTACTTTGGGCGACCGATTCTTTATGTTGAAATGAGTAAAAGGAAGTATGGCCTGAAATAATGGCGAAAGGATCTCATTACTGATCTTAGGGTTTTTTTTTTTCTCAGCCCTTGTACAAGTATTTTCGACAAAATAGAATTTATGGAAGCATTCTCAAAAGAAAGAGGGGAAGAGTGAAAGGGGAAGCGTCAGGAGGGAGGGATAAAGAGAGAGAGAGAGAGAGAGAGAGAATGCGAGTTAGAGATGGCAAGGAATAGAGGTAAAGGATTATGCAACTTGACAATCAAATAGCTCCTTACCAGTCGTGCCCGTTAGGTAGGATGTCGATGTCGATGACGTTAAAGACATCGTTAGCTTTGATTCTGAGGTAGATGAGGTGAATGAATCACCGGTTGCAGCTGATTCTGCAAATGAAGGATATGTGCAGGAGAAATTTTAAAATATGATTGTTTATGTAAGACAAGAAAAAAGGTCCTAATGTGCACTCCTAAAGTGCTTACGACTACCTAAAAACGACCAAATGTGGACATTCATTGTTTTTCAATCTTTTGGAACTTTTGCAAACCCTATCCTCCTCTAAAAAGCTTTTAATCAGTGACCCAAATGTGGAAACTGTTGTAAGCAGTTGTCTCAGTTGGTGGCGCTCTTCAGCACTGTCAGCAAGAGCCCTTTATTACAGAGTTTTGCCAATTCGGCTCCAGTAGGGCACGACATGGCGTATATTGCTTTGTTCGGTAAGCGCAGTACACATTAGTAGTAGACTTTATTGGATACAAGGCTAGCCTGCCAAAGGGTCTAGGAATTCCGCCACGTTGCAACGCACAGAAACCGAGTTCTTGGCCAAACTCTGTTATAAAGGGCTCTGCTGTAAACTACTGATCTCTTAAGTTTAGTTGCTTTTTCTTACCGAGCCGGGATGTTCATAACAATTCCATTGCAAATAATATCTTGAATGTAGGTCCAGGTAATGTTACATTTTGCTTGTGATTCAAACGTTTAATCCCTGAATTATAAGCCATCCTGCAATTAGTTGTTTTTCTTCGTTATTAATACTAATTGTAAATGCAATTCAGCATACGGGCTGACACGCAAATATTAAATAATTAATTTATTAATAAATTCAATCATTACTCGCTCATTGATTGCATAGACATTCATTGATTCTTTTCACAGATTCACTTACTCACGTATTCATTCCAGCAATACCATAAATATCTACTCTATTGGGCTTTGGCTGTAAGAAAGCGTGAGTGCCTACAACCAATATACTTTCAAGGATGAAATTAATTTCACAAACATGAAAACATGTGGGAAAGAGGGTACCTGGTAAATAAGTAATAAGTGATTAAAGTGATCAAATAGGGAAAGGATATATTCGGAGAGAAAATTGAGATGATAGAAAGAGAAACAACCAAAAAAAAAAAAGAAAAGAAAAGAAAAGAAAGAAAGACAAACTGGGAGAGAGAGAGAGAGAGGGAAAGAGAAAGCAAGTGACAGATTGCAGTAATTAATCAACATGTTGAGTGCAGTTTTAATATTTCCTATTGACAACCGTATTAACTAATTTAAGAAAAAAATGCACACTGAATTATAAAAAGAAGAAGAAATAACGATAATTTGATCAACGAAAATAATAATAATGAAATAGAATATTAACATAATAATGATAATATTAATGATGATGATTATGATGATGATAATAATAATAATAAATATACTAATATCAATAATGAAAAAATAATATCTTAAAGCTCATGATATGTCTGTTTTGTAATGAATAATCAACTCATCGCCTGTGTGGTAACCAAAAGAAAGTAAACAGATTGCAGTAATTAATCAACATGTTGAGTGCAGTTTTAATATTTCCTATTGACAACCGTATTAACTAATTAAAAAAAATGCACACTGAATTATAAAAAGAAGAAGAAATAACGATAATTTTATCAACGAAAATGATAATAATGAAATAGAATAATAACATAATAATGATAATATTAATGATGATGATTATGATGATGAAAATAATAATAATAAATATACTAATATCAATAATGGAAAAATAATATCTTAAAGCTCATGATATGTCTGTTTTGTAATGAATAATCAACTCATCGCCTGCGTGGTAACCAAAAGAAAGTAAACAGATTGCAGTAATTAATCAACATGTTGAGTGCAGTTTTAATATTTCCTATTGACAACCGTATTAACTAATTTAAAAAAATGCACACTGAATTATAAAAAGAAGAAGAAATAACGATAATTTTATCAACGAAAATGATAATAATGAAATAGAATAATAAAATAATAATGATAATAATAATGATGATGATTATGATGATGATAATAATAATAATAAATATACTGATATCAATAATGAAAAAAACAATATCTTAAAGCTCATGATATGTCTGTTTTGTAATGAATAATCAACTCATCGCCTGCGTGGTAACCAAAAGAAAGTAAACACTTCGTCTTATATTTTTAGTGGTAAAACTTCACATCCATTTAGATGCACGTAGCTCCCTATATATTTCGAATTATGTAAACTTTTGCGGTATTCTTATAAATTAGGAAAATCGATTTTGAATAAGGAAAGGTTACCAAAGTACAATGAAAAATGAACAAAGAATCGACATTAATATTGATTATTCTCATGCCATAATTTGGTGCAATTTATTCGAACTTTAATGTCGCTGTCCTTATTAGCAACGTCGACTGGACATCGATTTTTTTGTTGAACGTGAGCATATGATCGTCCATTAAAATTTCTACAAAAGATTGAAATCAATGAATGGATGATGAAATAATTGACTATTCTACGTCTTTGAGAAAAAAAATTTGAATCATTAATACTTTCATGACTATCTTTGAATGGGCTATAGACCAATTTCAAAGTGAATGTAAGATATGAGCTACACCCTAATATTGTTCCTTTTTTTTTTTTTACTTTATTCTAGATCAATAAAATATAGCATGGATACATGGGTAGATGAGGTAAGACAATGGCTATATCTGACAGATGAAGGTATGACGTATTTTTGTACTTTCGATAGTTTTTTCAACTTAGTTTTGTCAGTATAAGTTCGTTTGAAGCATAGAAGCCGTAGTAAACGGAAGCCCTCAATCTTACCCTGTTTACAAAGTCTTTTTTTTTCACTCATTAAATTTTACGCCAAAGTACATAATGATAATGTTTCTTGACTTCAAAGTTATTTCTGTTGATATTTTTACCCACTGGCGACGGATTCCTTCGCATTGCTTACGGAAACCTGTGTAGGGAGTACGGTTTCTCACACAAACAGGCTTCACGAGTCAAAAAGCGAGTGAATTTCGCTCTCAGTTAGCTTCCAATTTTTAAACTTTCTCCAATTCTTGTGGCATTCGAGCACCGCACAGCTGCGACCTGAACTTTATTGACAATTTCTCATTGCAAATATTTGAAGAAATCTGCATATATTCGTCAAAATAGACAAAAAAATCGAACGAACATACATAACACGCTATTGATTTGTGTACAATAAAAGTTGGAGCGCCCACCACAGTATGTCGACCTGTGTCGAACAATCTGCTGTCCTCTTGCGTTGTGAAATTGGTCTATACCTTGTATGACTTGTCGCTAAGTAATATAAAGATCGTGCATTAAAGTTTCTAAAAATATAATCAAATAATGAGTGATAAAATATTGACAATTCTCCATCTTTGACAGAAAATCTTAATCATTAATATTTTCATAATGACTATCGTTGAATGGGCTATACCTTGCATGACTTGTAGCTATGACAACAACCTGGAAGTCACGGTATAGCCATCAATCAGTCTTCTTTGCCTTTCAATTCTTTTAAATATTTTTGGCGCGCCGCGGTGTTTTCCTATAGCCCATGCAACCCAACCGAAAAATATTAATGAAACATTTCTGAACTATGGTAAACCTACAGGAAACAACAAGGACAAAAAAACAACAACAACAAACAAAAAACCAAATGATAAAAAAGCAAAAGTATTTTGTTGAGATCAATGGATTACCACGAAATCCGCACACTCTGTATCCAGGTGGTATTCCTAGTTTGCTCTTCCTTGTTGGGCAAGCAGCTTGCTTTGATGAATATGGGATGAGTTTCGGGATGGTCTGTACCATGCTACCATTGGGATGTAGTTTCTCCTTACACTCATGGAACATTGGTAAGGCGTGATTCAAGCCTAACCCATCCGTACAAGAAGATGCCTCACTGACATCCAATGACTGCATGGAGGCTGTGAATAGAACAGATCAACACAAATCAAATCACCAATGCAGTTACAACATGTTTATATATATTTATAAAAATACGAATAGAAATGCAAATGCAAATATAAATATGAATACAAATAACAATACATGAAATACAAATTCAAATACAAATAAAAATATATTTACAAGTTATGGGGATTGTAACGTCGCCAGATCTGTGATCCTTACAAGATGAATTATGCATGTGACTTAACTTTTTTCTAATTGGATTGCCTTATATTATTCTGTAATCTGTATCTATATTATATTTGTTATTTTATAATTAAGATTTGTTGTATGTCAGCCATGTATTGTTTTTATCCTGCAGGGCCCTCATTGACAGCAGTTTTTTAACTGAATAGGCTACCCTGCTTAAATAAAACTGTAAATAAAATAAAAAATAAAAATAAAAATATAGATCGTTTACATTTGAATGTTTTTCAGAGAGACCTAATAATTATGCTAAGGCAAACAATCTACAAGATAGTTTACTCACGTACACTGTCCTTGGTAATTGCTGCATATAGATCTGTTTTTATTTTCTCTATATCAGTTTTGAGTTTTTTAATCACCCTGCAAAAAAACATCAGTGAATTAAGATAAGAAGCTTGAATGGGAGTATATTCGCAATACAATTCTGCATGATTTAATTGAATGTCTGCCCTGCATGAGTTGTGTAGCGTCTGTTTTTCAGATTGGGAGAACGCCTCCTATGTTCATTTATCCGTTTATAATGGAGGCTAGCAGGAGTGATGAAGTTTCTTATGCGCTTTCCCGTAAAGTTTTGTATGTTTATGGGATCTATTTCTGATGTGCTTTATCATTTTGCTTATAAAAGTGAAAGCACAAAGATTTGGCAGAAGGAATTAAGTAGGATACTGAGTATTGATACCGTACATACCGAAGAATATAAAGGTTACACAGCCAAATGTGAACTTATGATGTAGATTCCAGTGCTTCCCCTGTGATTATAAACAAAATAGCAAACCAAAACTAGTTGTTCTCTAATTCACGATGATACACGTCAATAAAAAAATGATAAATGAATATATATACTTTAGAATTATCCGTTTATAATGGAGGCTAGCAGGAGTGATGAAGTTTCTTATGCGCTTTCCCGTAAAGTTTTGTATGTTTATGGGATCTATTTCTGATGTGCTTTATCATTTTGCTTATAAAAGTGAAAGCACAAAGATTTGGCAGAAGGAATTAAGTAGGATACTGAGTATTGATACCGTACATACCGAAGAATATAAAGGTTACACAGCCAAATGTGAACTTATGATGTAGATTCCAGTGCTTCCCCTGTGATTATAAACAAAATAGCAAACCAAAACTAGTTGTTCTCTAATTCACGATGATACACGTCAATAAAAAAATGATAAATGAATATATATACTTTAGAATTTGAAAATTAAATGATGACATCAGGCATCATACTTTACGCATTATTTATAAATGCAATCGGATGTTGATGAGATAGCATGCAGTGTTTTACTTCTCTCTCTCTCCCCCTCTCTCTCTCCCTCTTACTGAATTCGTCTTTTTATCGATTGATTTCTTGCGATGAATTAGAAACTCTAATTTTGAAATCAGAATTAATCCAGATTAACTGAAGAATGTAATCCATGCTTCTATTGGAATGAAAGATTTCAAGGTAGAAATAAAAATAAAACGTACTGCTGTTGAGAATACTCACCATTTCAATCAATCAAAAAATGCCCGACCTCCTGAAGTTGGCTGGTGTAATCTAAACCGTGCTCCGAGTGTATCACTGCAGTCCGCCGCGTTGATGACGAAACTTGTAATGCAATAAAAGCCTTTCAGCGTTGTCGGTACACATGCAGCTGAAAAAGAGAACATCCTCTAACTGTCTCAAAAACTCTGCAAAAGCAACAATTCTCTAAAGCTTGATTTCCAGTATCTAAATTCCATTTTAAAGGTTTGAAAAAAAAGAATCTGCTGCTTTCTATTCTGGATGTGGATGGTATACATAATATACAAACAAGCGAGAAAAACTCTCATTTGATTGATGGATGAAAGACACCCAGGTTTAAATGGAATCCAAAGCCGTCAACTGTATAGAAAAGAAAGGATGCTGGATCGTTACGATGGAAACCAGGGCGCCAACATTGCTGATGCGTTCAATAGTGGGAGGGTGAGATGAAGCTGATTAGGTCGATGCATATACATGATGTAGGTGCATGGAAATATCAGTGAGAACCCGTATTGATTAATCTAAGCTATTATTTTTGTTCACCTCCATTAGCGTGCATATGCATATGAAATAATGCAATAGTGTGTGACTAAACTTGCAACTGCAATATATACTGCTGTTTTACCTAGCTTTGTATCATTTCAATATCTTGTTCTGTTTTCTTTTCCACACTTTCTTTTTCCTTTCTTGAGGAATCCACGTAATCACAAGCATTGTTTTCTCGTGGATTTCTCTTGTCCGACATTAATGTTCCAAGCAGACATCTATTTTGCTTTGTTTTTTTTTGTATTGATGTGTAAAAACGGGAAAAGGAAAATAACATGTTCATTTACGATTTTTTTGGGGGGTTAAAAAACCCAAAAATCTATGCATTGTGTTATGTTGGAAATAAAACTTGAACTTGAACTTGAACCTGAATGGTGCATGGTGGAAGTGTCAGCCTTCTATGTGGTTTATTTCAGCATGCCTCCTAACATGCCTAAGAACGTCATTTTGGTTCAGTCTACCCCTCCCCCTCCTCGTTGTATAATCGTATTTTATATCTTGGAACTGTATATCTTATGAAACATGCAAAGTATTGTAGTAGTAATTGAATAGTCAGCCTGTTATGATTTTATTGTTAATCTCCAACGTCTTGTGCAGTCCAAATGATATGCGCATTATCATTTTAGATTAAGAATAGGTTTGCTATTGTTACAACACATTTTAGTCCTTGACATTACACCTCGTCATTTTCATACGTCTGCCAAATTCCAGACTTTACCCTGAAATAATCACAATACATAAACCTTACCCACAACCTCTAAACCTGACCCTTACCCCAACCCTAACCTCAACTCTATATTTCCGGGGAAAAAAATAAAGCCTTGAGCAACTGTAGCCGGAGCATAATAAACAGGAGCAAAATTATGTAGAAACATTCACATTTGGTATTACAGTAACCTTTTTATGCATGTGTATTGAAAGGGCTTTTTTCCAAAAGGCGCTGAATACATTTTGGTAACTTGAGAAAAAAATGCACTTTTTGGGGTCTGAGTTTGTGCAAGGTTCAATGGAAACTTAAAATTACAAAGCACTATCGCTTTCCTATTTTTTGCCATTTTGCTTCTCCAGCTGGATAACACAATGACGAAAATAGTTCAATTCGGATTTTTAAATGGATAAAGCCCTGTTGGAAGCAAGCTCTTCATTTGTATGTAAAGTGTGTAAGAACTTCGGATAGGATAGGAGATCCAAATGCCTCCATACACAAGCAAAAATACTAGTAGACAATGGAGTATTGTTGTCTAGTTTATTGGTGATGAGATGATAACTAACAAATTATGATTCATCCATAATCACTCCTTTTAAGGGTAAGAAGCAAGTTATGCATCTAGATTAATGATCATACAATCATTTTATGATACATGTAATATAATGAATGAAACATAAATAGTGAGCAATGAAAACTGTTATTCTGCCTTTGAAATACAGCTGTTAACAAGGGCGGCGGCAGGGTATTTTGATAGGGGGCAAGATGACTGATAAGTTTTAAATGAACTAATAGGGTTATTATAGTTGAGGGACCCAGGCCTCTCTTTCCCCACCTTCTTCTTTTTTTTTTCTTTCTCTTCTTTTTCTTCTTATTCTCCTCTCCCCTTTTGTTATCACTTAAAAAAATGTAGCGCCGCCCCTGGCTGTCAAGAATGAACCCCTTCAAAGCATATGCTAAAGAGTAATCAATTAAGGCTTAAGTCTTGAAACACTCTCATAAACCTTATATAAAGGAAAATGTGTCTGAGTAATACAAAAAGTGAACGATGCGATCAGTAATATATTCCCAATTTCATAAAATATTATCATCATTTTTAAGCGTGCATTGCAATAGTTAAAACAGACCAAGCGTTGAAAGAAGGACTTTTTAGCTATATAATTGTTTGAATTGGCTTACATATATTGAGAGATTGGGTGTCCCTCACACGTGTCAAGCAAAACTTTCATATGATATAGCAACTAAGATACATAATATTTTTCCTTAAAGGAGATGTAGAAAAATGCTGTATTGATTCATTTCCACACCTATAAACGAGCAAGCAAAAATGTTAAACCAAAAAGTTAGTATAAGTAATGTAAATTATATGAACGTCTGTTTACGACTTACATATATTCATATTATATTCTTCAACAAAATGACATACAAATCAAGTCATTTTTAAGGTGCATTTATACCTTTTGTTTAATAAGTTACCAGAATCCAAATTTGAATAAAATGAAATATGAACAGTAAGTAACTAATGATCCAAACGGATATAATCAATTTATAAAGCAGTAAATAAAGCCTCATTACAGACGTGCAGCTACATAACAGTAACGATATATCATTTATCTCCATAACTTCACGCTAAACTGGTTAAAAAGTATTTGTATACATGTATGTATACACAACTAAATAATAACATGAAGTGGTGACTGATCCTGTAATTATCAACTTTAAATTGGCGTTTATGCAATATTACAAAATGTCAGAAAAAGAGGAGGCAGTTTTCCTGTAAATTGAAATAAACGAATGATATATGTTAGCACGCAACGATGCTATGGAATTGGAGGCCAAACTTATGGTGACATTCATTGACTGACTACTTACCAAACATTATGAAACTTTAAATTGCAGTTCTGTACAAGAACGATATATGTACAATAAATGTGTAGACACAAAATACGTGTGTTTTTTTAAATGCAATATCCATGTTATCTACATTTCCATATATGGATTTTCCTCGATTTACCAAACTATTAAACAAAAAACAAAAACAAAAACAAAAGCAAAAACAAAAACAAAACAAGTGAACACTGGTAAGTAAAAGCATGTTTACAATTTTCTTCAGTTTGCTTATAAAATACTTGATCAATACATATCGAAATATACCAGTGGGCACGCAAGAAATATTGATATCAATACACTTTCAAAGTTTATGATAACAAGATATCAAATTTCTACAACTACAACTACAATTAAAAACGACAATTAAAAACGACGAAACAAGTAACTTGGTGGAACAGATCGCCACCGCTATGTACATATAAATGAAATGAAAAGAATTTAGGAAAAAATATGATAAAATCATGCAGATTTTGAAAGTTTACACTAGATTATATTCCCTTCTTCATTGACCAAAATGATATAAAACTCAAAACATGTTGAAAGAAGCGAATATTTTTTTCTTTCCATATGCAATAATAAAATCCTATTCCAAATGAAGGTGAAAATGACTTGCAAAGACACATGCTGATACCTCTAGATAAGGATAAACTGATAGAGTGACCTTCTACATGCCCAGTTACAACACGATAATGGTAAAAATGATCTTTTCATAATATCATAACTTCATAATATCATTGTATCATTCGACAGTATTCAAATATGCAAGTTTAAACACAGTGCTAAGCGATAACATATTCATGATTCCTGTATTATAGTTATGTACAAAATATTCTATGGTTGCGGTTAACTTCTCGAAAATTCATTCACGTTACATATGAATAAGTGTACTTGCATGCATCTCCATTAAACCTTTTTTGAACTATTGACAAATTAAACTATTGTACATATTCGACCAAATATGCTGTCATTTTGAAAATTAACAGAAGAATATGATTATACAGTTCTTCATTCCACAAAATGATATAAAACTTAAAAACTTTTGTTAACAATTAATTAACAATTAACAATTAATAAACTATTTACAAAGTAAACTGTGTTGTACATATTCCACTTTGTACTTGTGTAATTTTGTAAATTTACCCAATATTATATCCTCTTCTTCATTCAACAAAATGATATAAAACTCAAGAAATTTCGTAAGAAGCGAATGTATCTTCTTTTCAAATGCAATGATAAAATTACATCACGATAATCATAATGGTATTTTCCAAAAATACTCTTTCGACGCATGCTTTCACAGCATGCCAAGAACAGGTACATTACTTTCTGCGTCTGCGTCAAAATATTTCATAATATCACGTTATCATTCAGAATTCAAATATGCAAGTTTTAGCGCAGTGCTAATATATTCATGATACCAGTAATATAGTTACGTACAAAATATTTTTCTGTTGGGGATAACTTCTTGATATTCTTTTATGTTAGATATGAATAAATGTACTAGTATTTATTCCCATTAACAATTAATAAACTATTTACAAAGTAAACTGTGTTGTACATATTCCACTATGTACTTGTGTAATTTTGAAAAATTTACACGATATTATATCCACTTCTTTATTCAACAAAATGATATAAAACTCAAGAAATTTTGTAAATAGCGAATATATTTTCATTTCAAATGCAACGATAAAATCCGATTCCAAATGAAGGCGAAAATGACTCATACACGTGCTACTGCTACCTCCAGATAAGTATAAACTGATAGGGTGATCTTATCCAGGTCCAGTACATCACGATAATCATAATGGTATTTTTTTTTAAATAATCTTTCGACGCATGCTTCCACAGCATGCCAAGAACAGGCACATTACTTTATGCGTCAAAATATTTCATAATAAACACTTTATCATTCAAAATTCAAAGATGCAAGTTTAAACACAGTGCTAACATATTCATGATACCTGTAATATAGTTATGTACAAATATTCCCTGTTGGGGTTAACTTCTTAAAGTTCTTTCATGTTAGATATTAATAAATGCACTAGTATGTATTCCCATAAACACTTAATACACTATTTACAAAGTATACTGCGTTGTACATATTCCACTATGTACTTGTGTAAGTTTGAAAATGTACACGATATTATAATTATTATAACTTCTTCATTCAACAAAATGATATAAAACTCAAGAAATTCCGTAAGAAGCGAATGTATCTTCTTTTCAAATGCAATGATAAAATCCGATTCCAAATGAAGGTGAAAATGACTCATACACATGCTACTGCTACCTCCAGATAAGTATAAACTGATAGGGTGACCTTATCCAGGTCCAGTACATCACGATAATGGTAACAATAATCTTTCGACGTATGCTTCCATAGCATGTCAATAACAAGCACATTACTTTTTTTACATCAAAATATTTCATGATATCACTGTATCATTCAGAATTCAAATGTGCAAGTTTAAATACAGTGCTAACATATTCATGATATCTGGAGTATAGTTACGTACAAAATATTCTCTGGTTGCGGTTAAGTTCTTGAGATTCCTTCATGTTAGAAATGAACACATTTATTAGTATGTATCTCCATTAACCCTTGTTAAACTATTTCAAAGTAAACTGTATGGTACATATTGGACTATAAATAAGATGTGATTTTGAAAATTTACACGATATGATATCCGCTTTCTTGATGCAATAAAATGATATAAATCTAAAGAAATTTTGTAAGAAGGAAATGTTTTTCTTTTTATATATAATGATAAAATCCGATTTCAAAATGAAGGTGAAATTTATTTGCAAAAACACATGCTAATGATACCTCCAGGTAAGTATAATATGTATACAGGTCCAGTTATATCACATATTGGTAAATATTATCTATCGACACATTCTTCCACGAAATGTCAAGAACAGGTACATTACTTTCTACATCTCATCATCTTATTACATCAAAATATTTCATAATATCACTGTATCATTCAAAATTCAAATGTGCAAGTTTTAACACAGTGCTAAGTAACAACATATTCATGGTACCTGGAATATAGTTATGTACAAAACATTCAATGGTTGCGATTATTTAGGTCTACTTTTATGTTAGATTTGAATACAGGTCAAACTATGCATCTCCATTAACTCCTTAATACATTAAACTGCATTGTACATATTCTACCAAATAAATTATACTTAAGCTGTGACGACTCCTATTATTGACATAAATCTGTTTTTGCTCAGCTCTCCACGCACTTTTTCAACAACAATTTTAGTGTGACATGAAACATAATCATATTACTACATTATTAACCAACATTACGCATAATATAAGTGGCATTAAGAATAAATGAAATAAAATATAATTCCATCATTTGCCGGAACTTTCAGCAATTTGTAATTCAAAGAGTATATTCCTCCATGCCAAGTTTTCAGAGAAAATAAATATTTCGTTCAGAAGAGAAGACAGTAAAGAACAAAAAAAAAAAACTAGAAAAATATATACTTCAATGACAACTTTTAGTAATGATATATCTTTCTACGCACTAAAAAAGTGCAATTTTGCACCCTTCAAATGCAACACTGGGAGCTCCTTTTTGGGTGCAACTCTGCATCCTAATAAGCTTTTTGCACCTTTAAGGATGCAATTAGCATCATTTTGCACCCTTAAGGGTGCAGAGTTGTACCCTTTTAGGGAAGGTGCTTGGTGCAAACAAAAACAAAAATGTGCATTTTTGCATCCTTCTCATGCAGGGTGCAATGTTGCATTTAGGGTGCAAACTTGCACCTTTTTTTTCCTTAGTGTGTAGGGCAATTCCTCATCATAAAATGGTCAGAATGAAAGTGATTGTACATACAATGTTTCCTAGATATTGTACCTGGATGGAACATTTTTAGTTAGACGTAGATATTAACCCTGCAGATCCTTTGTGTGTGTGTGGGGGGGGGGGGGGTTTAAACATGAAAGTTTTGAACCGAATTAAACGAAACGTTTGATGTACTTATATCATTTCTCACAGTTATGCAAGTAAAAATCTATACACTCATACATGTACAATTTTCTGCATACTGTGTAATGAAAGCATCTCTTTGCTTCGAAGCTACAAGCGTTTACTTCATCTTAACACAAAAACAAGTATATCATCAGCCCTATGGTAAGAGAAAGTGAAGAAGCCATATACTGCTTACAAGTACCCGAATCTACCTGGGATTCTACCAAGCTGTTAGACGCTTGTTCAGTATTCTCGATCGCAGCAATGGTGTTTGCAACCGATGGAGTGAGGCTTGGATCGTTGATGTGATTGTTACTGGGTGGCCATTCGAAATCATTACACATTGTTACATTCACTTCTGTATTAACATCATGTGAGCAGCAAGAGAAATGAGAGTGATCGGGAAGTAAGAATACCCCCCTGGTAACCTGGCCATCATCTGTAACATCATCTTTGACTTCAACCCTTTGACCGTACTGGTAACATGTTAGTGTGGTTTTCATACTCCCAGTAGTGGCATGACAGTGTACTTCGTATGGATAATTGTTATTTACACTTATAGTGATGAAGCATTTTGCAGGTCCAGGAGGTATTTGAACCAGAATATCCTTTACTACAATTGCAGTTTCTTCACTACGGTGAAAAAATGCTTGTAGGACGTACCTATCCTCATCTATAACATCGACAGGATCTATGTTCACTTTGACGCAGAAGGACAATGCCATTTAAGCTACAAAGGTGGTGAATCTGGGGAACTGTGATGGAGTTTTAAACCCTTCTATGGAACCCTTTCCGTTTATGCAAAAGGGACGTTGTTCGGACTTAAAGCGAAGTGTGAAAACCGGAAAAACTTGGGATGTGTTATCAGGGGAGCGTGGGATATCGAATGGGATCACGGCAGGTTGACCCGCTTGTAGTGTTACCCGTTCAGTGTTGACAATGCCTGCTACGAGAACCGGACTTCCTACTAGAATAATGGCCAGGGCGATAATCATGTTGAGCAAGGGTTTCACCACGACAAGGAACGAAGAACAAGGTCTTTCGATTGATGGACGTTTCTTCTAAATGGAGGTATATTAGAAATAGAAAGGAGAGAAAGGAAAAATAAAATAATATTATTACATTAATCCCCCCCCCTCCGTGGTTAAATTTGAACATGCTAGCGTCCTCCTACAGTGGTCGTGTATACAGTAGATTTAACTCTTAGCAAAATGATTTCTATAACACTTAACAGTCAAAATAGACTGAAGATTCAACGGAAAGGAAAATCAATTTACAGCCTTTTACCCGTTGACAATCGTCATTCACTTCAACTTGTACAGGAATTTCTTTAACATCTCTCCCGTCAACTTCATCTTACAGAAGAAGTAATTCAAATTTTTTAGTTGACAGATTTATGAAATTGCAAATCAAAATTTTTACCACTGTGAAACATCAGAACGTCGAAAATTTTACTCTTTAAAATCCCTAATAAATGCCACGGTTAACAATATCCCCATCTTTTGAAATACCGAGAATCTCCGTATACAGTCGGTTTGGCGGTGTGACTCATGTAAAGTAGCATAAACTTATTCATTCATGAACGCGGGGAATGCACAGCACGAGTATAAAGTGATAAACGGTTATGCACTACCTTCGGCAGGAAGTCACTGCTTATCGTTATTGACTGTTTTCTGATTGCCCACTGAATTGCAGCATCGAATGGCGTCTTACCCTTGTTGCCTTCCTCTTTGTCGTATGCTGTACATTTTTTTAATGCGCCATTGAGCATGTAGACCTAAACTATTCTTTCCCCTGACTTCCGCTATCATGGAAAGGGAGGTATTTGGATATGTCGAGATGACATAATCATAAGAAAGTAATTTGATTTTTTTTTAAATGCCTGTCTTACCTTCGTTTTCCATTGTGAGTACAAGGAAGTTATTTTCGTAGAGAAAGAATTGCCTTCGTACGAATTCGGGTGATCCACAGCCAGTGAGTTTGTCAGAATGGTCCTAAAATACAATTATTAGTATTGTGCTTAGCTGAATAGGAAACTTTAATTGGCTCAGTTGTACGGGACAGTAGTTAGTTGGTGATAATCAGTGGTAGGTTTGAATTAATCATTTTTCAAAATCAATGTTCTTGCAGAAATTACATACATCTCATAATATACTCTGGATGCCTTGCACAAAAAAAAAAATAAATGATTGCATAACGTTTATGCAATAGCCTACGAGACAGTATCGTGATATCATTATTCGAATTAACATTACTGCAGTCACTTAACCCAGCAGTCAACGGGTTCAAGATAAAAGAAAAGAAAAAATCCTGATTATTACCTCTCTAATTTTTCTTCATTTTCCGTAGTTGGTTGATCATTTCCAGCATTTATCGATGAAAACGCTTCCTGTCAAAGGTTAATACACACAAAATAAAATTAGTATACCGTGTTAGGAGCATGGATAATTCTTACAGCCATAACTCCTTAAGTCATTTACTTCTTATTCAGTTCATGACAAGGTAATAGTAACATTTGTCAATTAGAATAGAATAAAAGGCGGGAATTTGCTTTGCCAAAGTTTTTTCTTTTTGAATAAATGGGGAAATATAATTTTTAATATTTTTTTTTGACGCCAGGAAATATATTTCTCATGACGAAAGAAAGGATACTCCAATCATGCCAATGAATGGCTACTCCAATTACTCCTTTTGAAAAAAAAATCATTATTATGCTCTTTATTTTGGCATGTAAATATCATTGCGGTACTGATTCTATCAATGTCAAAATGTATTGCAGTAAATATGGAATCGTCAATATTCACTCACTCCCAATAATGTTTGGCATCTGGGCTCCGTTTCTTCAAGAGGATGGCAAGTCGTCTCTGTTGTATGTAGACAGGAATGGTCGAAACCGCCACGTTTCCATCTGGGAGGCCGAGGTAAGGAGAACGCATTGTGGTCTGTACTGTTAGTGAAGCCATGGGTTGATCTGTCATGTTGTGCTGGACAGATATTTTCCGCACGGTTCCGGCCTGCACTTGATTCTCCTCCTACTGGCACTGAACCTTTACTTCCAATAAGTTTTGTTTGTTCTGTGGTTGCGGCAGGTTTCTCAGGATATTTCAGCGTTGCACTAACGAAAGGATTTAATTCATCCTTTTCCCCGTTTTCCACAAGAGCCGGTATTATGGGTATGAAATCACTGTGGATTGTTGCGATGTCCTTAATTTCACCAGCATCAGCTAGAGAGTAGCCATCCATGGTGTCCATAGAGAGTGCATCAGATAATTGTACAAGACCAAAGCGTTCGGCTGGACACTTGATACATATCTTTTCTTCATTGTCGTACCTGATTTCATCCACTAGTAGTGCCCCGAATTTGTTTGAAGTATGATATCTTGGCGTATCTCCCTGATATCTTCCATATCTAGGATCACCAGTATCTTCGTTGAGCGTGTCATAATCACCCCCACGTTGAGTCAGGTATTCAATGACTTTTGCGTGACCTCCTTTTTTTGCTGCCTGAAGCGATGTCATGCCATCGTTGTCCTTTGAGGTGATGTCTGCTCCGTTCAGCGTAAGGAAATCAACTACGTCCAGATGTCCCTCTCGTGCAGCAACATGAAGTGGTGTGCATCCATCGATGTCATTGGATGTGATGTCTGCTCCATTCGATGCAAGGAATTCAAGTACGTCCCGATGTCCTCCTTGTGCAGCTGAATGAAGTGGTGTGTATCCAAAAATGTCTTTTGATGTGATGTCTGCTCCATTCAGTGTTAGGAATTCAACTACGCCCCGATGTCCTTCTTGTGCAGCAGCATGGAGTGGTGTCCATCCATCTCTATCTTGTTCGTTGACATTACCATTGTGGTCAACTAGGTACCTGACTGCATCTGTGTTACCATTATAACATGCTGCATGGAGAGGAGATTTGCCACTTTCATTTCTTTCATTCAGCCTTTGGAGACTAGGTGTTTTGCAACATCAACATGACCATGTTGTGTTGCAATATAAAGTGGGGTCATGCCGTGAATACTGGTACCCTGAGCTCCATTCACCATGAGAAGTTTGACCGCTTCTAAATGACCTTTTCGAACTGCCTCAAGGAATGGTGTGCATCCATTTTGATCTTTCTTGTTCACATCAGACCCTTGCTGAACGAGATATTCTAAGACTTCCATGTGACCACTAAAGGCTGCTTCATGGATGGGAATCATTCCTTCGTCATCTTCCTCATTCACATCAGCTCCTTCGGAAATGAAGAATTTGACGAGATCTAGATGACCGAATTGTGAAGCGGAATAGAGTGGAGTCATCCTGCCACATCTGTTCTGCTTTGCTCCATGAACAATGAGATATTTGACGGCTTCTAGATGACCATATTGAACAGCAACATTGAATGGTGTCGAACCCTGAGGAGTACACTTTGTCACATCAGATCCCATTTTAATGAGATATTCCATGACTTCAATGCTACCGTGAGTAGCAGCACCATGAAGAGGAATAGTCCCTTCGTCATCCTCTTCATTTACATCAGCTCCTTCAGAAATGAAGAATTTGACGAGATCTAGATGACCAAATTGTAAAGCGGCATAGAGTGGAGTCATCCCGCCACATCTGTTCTGCTTTGCTCCATGAACAATGAGATATTTGACGGCTTCTAGATGACCATATTGAACAGCAACATTGAATGGTGTCCAACCCTGAGGAGTACACTTTGTCACATCAGATCCCATTTTAATGAGATATTCCATGACTTCAATGCTACCGTGAGTAGCAGCACCATGAAGAGGAATAGTCCCTTCGTCATCCTCTTCATTTACATCAGCTCCTTCAGAAATGAAGAATTTGACGAGATCTAGATGACCAAATTGTGAAGCGGCATAGAGTGGAGTCATCCCGCCACATCTGTTCTGCTTTGCTCCATGAACAATGAGATATTTCACGGCTTCTACATGGCCATATTGTACAGCAGCATTGAATGGTGTCCAACCAGATTTCTTACTCTTGTTGACATCAGATCCTTGTTGAATGAGATATTCCATGACTTCTATGTCACCTTGAATAGCAGCAAAGTAAAGAGGAATCCTCCCTTCGTCATCCTCTTCATTTACATCAGCTCCTTCAGAAATGAAGAATTTGACGAGATCTAGATGACCAAATTGTGAAGCGGCATGGAGTGGAGTCATCCCGCCACATCTGTTCTGCTTTGCTCCATGAACAATGAGATATTTGGCGGCTTCTAGATGGCCATATTGTACAGCAGCATTGAATGGTGTCGAACCCTGAGGAGTACACTTTGTCACATCAGATCCCATTTTAATGAGATATTCCATGACTTCAATGCTACCGTGAATAGCAGCACCATGAAGAGGAATAGTCCCTTCGTCATCCTCTTCATTTACATCAGCTCCTTCAGAAATGAAGAATTTGACGAGATCTAGATGACCAAATTGTGAAGCGGCATAGAGTGGAGTCATCCCGCCACATCTGTTCTGCTTTGCTCCATGAACAATGAGATATTTCACGGCTTCTACATGGCCATATTGTACAGCAGCATTGAATGGTGTCCAACCAGATTTCTTACTCTTGTTGACATCAGATCCTTGTTGAATGAGATATTCTATGACTTCTATGTCACCTTGCATAGCAGCACTGTAAAGAGGAATCCTCCCTTCGTCATCCTCTTCATTTACATCAGCTCCTTCAGAAATGAAGAATTTGACGAGATCTAGATGACCAAATTGTGAAGCGACATAGAGTGGAGTCATCCCGCCACATCTGTTCTGCTTTGCTCCATGAACAATGAGATATTTGGCGGCTTCTAGATGACCAAATTTTACAGCAGCATTGAATGGTGTCCAACCCTGAGGAGTACACTTTGTCACATCAGATCCCATTTTAATGAGATATTCCATGACTTCAATGCTACCGTGAGTAGCAGCACCATGAAGAGGAATAGTCCCTTCGTCATCCTCTTCATTTACATCAGCTCCTTCAGAAATGAAGAATTTGACGAGATCTAGATGACCGAATTGTGAAGCGGCATAGAGTGGAGTCATCCCGCCACATCTGTTCTGCTTTGCTCCATGAACAATGAGATATTTCACGGCTTCTACATGGCCATATTGTACAGCAGCATTGAATGGTGTCCAACCAGATTTCTTACTCTTGTTGACATCAGATCCTTGTTGAATGAGATATTCCATGACTTCTATGTCACCTTGCATAGCAGCACTGTAAAGAGGAATCCTCCCTTCGTCATCCTCTTCATTTACATCAGCTCCTTCAGAAATGAAGAATTTGACGAGATCTAGATGACCAAATTGTGAAGCGACAGAGAGTGGAGTCATCCCGTCACATCTGTTCTGCTTTGCTCCATGAACAATGAGATATTTGGCGGCTTCTAGATGACCAAATTTTACAGCAGCATTGAAAGGAGTCCAACCTCGAGGAGTACACTTTGTCACATCAGATCCTTGCTGGATAAGATATTCTATGACATCAACGCTACTGTGAATAGCAGCACCATGAAGAGCGGTCATCCCATTGTTATTTTCTTCGTTTACATCAGCTCCATTTGAAATGAAGAATCTGACGAGATCAAGATGACCGAATTCTGCTGCGGCATAGAGTGGGGTCATTCCATCATATTTTTTTTGTTCTGCTCCTTCAGCAATGAGATATTGGACGGCTTCTAGATGACCATTTTGAACAGCTGCATTGTATGGTGTACAACCATGGACGTCACTCCTGTTCACATCTGATCCTCGTTTAATGAGATATTCCATGACTTCAATGTTACCTTCACTTGCAGCACCATGAAGAGGAATCCTCCCTTCGTCGTGCTCCTCATTCACATCAGCTCCATTAGAAATGAAAAATTTGACGAGATGTAAATGACCAAATTGTGCTGCGGTATAGAGAGGGGTCATTCCGTGATACATGTTCTGCTTTGCTCCCTTCACAAGGAGATATTTGATGGCTTCTAAATGGCCATATTGAACGGCAGCATTGAATGGTGTCCAACCCTCGGAATCACCTTTGTTCACATCAGATCCTTGCTGAATGAGATATTCCATGACTTCCTTGTGACCTCTCGCAGCAGCAACATGGAGAGAAATCCTACCATCTTCATTTTCCTCATTTACATCAGCTCCTTCAGCAATCCAGAATTTGACTATGTCCAAATAACCGGATTGTGCTGCTAAACAGAGAGGGGTCATTCCATCATATCTGCCCTGCTGTGCTCCATTAAACATGAGATTTTTGACAGCTTCTAGATGACCGTTGTGAACGGCATCACTGAATGGCGTACAACCCTTCCAGTCACCTTTGTTCACATCAGATCCTTGTTGAATGAGATATTCCATGTCTTCAATGTGATCGCAATTAGCAGCGCCATGAAGAGGAATCATCCCTTCATCATGCTCCTCATTCACATCAGCTTCATTAGAAATGAAAAATTTGACAAGATGCAAATGACCAAATTGTGCTGCGGCATAGACAGGGGTCATTCCGTCACACATGTTCAGCTTTGCTCCTTTCGCAAGGAGATATTTGATGGCTTCTAAATGGCCATATTGGACAGCAGCATTGAAGGATGTCCAACCAGTGTTGTCTTTCTTGTTCACATCTGTTCCTTCTGCCAAGAAGCTTTCCATGATGTTTGTATGACCTTTCTCAGCTGCCATGTGAAGAGGTGTCCGACCTTGCTCACACTCAGCATTTACGTCCGCTCCTTGTAGGATGAGATAGTTAACGATATCTTCATGTCCTTCTTGAGCAGCTGCATGGAAAGGTGTGAGTCCACCCTTGCTTGGTTTATCAGGGTTTGTTCCCTGTGAAATGAGGTCATCAACACTCTCAACATAACCTTTTACAGCTGCCTTGTAGAGAGGCGTGTATCCCTCCTCGTCCATCAGGTCTATGGCAGGGTTGATGGGAAGATTTCGTTTTATCATGTCACAATCACCCAATCTCATATCTTCCTGTAGTGTCTCGTACATTGCATCCCAGTCGTCATTCATGTTGGTGTTTAAAAGCCCCATGATTTCTGCTGGTGTAGGAGGAAATGCGCTTTCTCCGAGATCAGCTGGCGTGTCTGTATTAGGTGTCCCTAGTGCGCTTTCCGAAATTTTCGATGTATCGTCCACTGTATCCGAATAAGGTCGTTGCGATATGACTGAGAGTGGACTATCTCCATGATCTCCTGCAGTTCTTTGCTGTTCCTTTGCTTTGTTATGATCAGAGATCAGAATATCGGATGTAGGGCGTCTTGGCATGCCATGCAGTAGGGAGATAGGCTGATTGCCGGTCCCGTCGACCCTATAGCAAAAGTCAAATTTTATCGTTGCACTCAGGATATTATTTCATTAATAATGAAAGGAGAGTAGTTGTACGTTCTACTATGTTATTTGATACTAACTGCCTACAATACAGCGTAAACGAGGTTTCACTGGAAATGATCAGTGTAAAATCTGAATACTTCTCCTGATAGATAGCGATACAAAATTATACCCAAATTTAATCGAGAATAGTAAAAGATGACACATTATAGTAAACCTGCATGATTTCATCTTTTAATAGACACTTCACCATGCCGAGCGAGGAGTAAGAGGAAATATTCTTAGATATTAAAGCCCCTTCCCCCTCCCTGCGTGTTGATACTTCATGATTAGTGATCTGTTCTGCTGATTTAATCATAGTTTCTTGCCATCAAATTTAGAATAAGTTGTTTGAACAAAGTGGGATTTCTCTATTGTCAATATGTCTACAATTTTAAAAAAATGTAGAATTTACAGTACATTATTGGTAGCAGGGTTGCCAGTAATTCACTGTATTTTTTCAGGATTTTAGTACGGTAAAATTGTAAACAACAGTAAAATAGAATGTAAATGATACAGTATTTCCCTGAATCCTTTACTGAATTTACAGTGTAGATAGGGGAATCATGTATCGTTCACGACCGCTAAACAGAATTTTGTGTTTTGATAAAGGCAAATGGGATGCTGGTAGCCATAGGGGCTTGAATTTTTTTAAAATGAACAATTGAAGCAAATATTGCAGTAATTGGTCGTACAAAATTTAATCCTTAATATGCAAAAGTAGATTGTGCAAAATGTAACACTGAGAGTAGATGACAAAGAGAATGCAGTCCCGTGAAGAAAAGCATTTAAGGATTATATCCGTAGCTTCAGCTAAGAAGAGGATAGAAATTTAAAAGAAATTGATTTGGTCATTTTGGTAGAGGTCATTACGTCGAACGATGTATACCATGTATACTGTTGCACTAACCGATGGAAAACAATGCGCAGTGTTAAGCAGGGGGGGGGGGGGTTAAGAGGAAAAAAAATGAAAAAATAAATACACATAAGAAAGGATTCAAGTCACGAAAAACGGAATAACGAAGGTGCGATCATCTTGGTGCACTGAATGATTAACGATGGTTGAAGAGCAAACGTTTTCCTGTCCGATATGCGTAGAGATCTATGAAATATCAGGGCAGAAGTATTTCATCCCCCCCCCCCACAAAAGATTTTCTTTTATTTCCTGCTCGCTAAATATACATTTATCCTGACCTATATCTCAATTGTCTCCTCTTCTCCCTCCATCCCTCTCTTTCTTTCCTTCTTTCTCTCTTTCTCTCTACATATCATTATCTTTTTTCCTCTTCTCTCTTGCTAGTCATTCTTCTCCCCTTCTTCATTATTCTCATTTCGAACAATATTCTTCACATTTTTATAATGAAGGAAGAAGATGAATTCTTGCATGTCGCAGATAACGATTGTACTAAAATATTAGCCACCACTTTCCAATTTACACGTGAGCGATATGTGTCACTTTAGAGGAAAAAGTACAGTTTCATCAACAAACATATCTCTGGTTAAAAACAGCGTGATTTAAAAGCAATATAAAAAAGATATACAAAACACTGAGCTTACAGTTTCTCATCTTGAATTCTGGGGTCACAAACAGCTTCTTTTGGAACATTCTTCTCATTCCCAGGCTGTTGTTCAAACTCGCAGGCCTTTGCAGTTGCCTGTAAAGCATAGCGAAAACAATAATATGATGAAAGTTAATATTCCCCAAAATGCATATACCTAAAAATTGATCGCTGTGTGTTATTGGACGTAAAAGAAAGACGGGATATGATAGATCTGCTTACTCTATCTTTAAAACAATGGTATGTACATATAGTCATTTTCTTTTACATAGAACAAATACCTGAAATAAAAGTATGGTTGGCAATAAGTGTAACCCCTAAAATTCACGAACTGAGCATACAAACATAATCGCCCGGAAATTTAAGAAGAGAAGGGCTTTTCTCAGTAACGTGAGGACCTTCTCTTGAATAAATATTTGAATGATGTTAATTGTATTAAATGGAATAACTTTTTTGTTAAATTAAACCAAACATTACAAGATATTTTCCGTGAGGTTTTATCTTCTCACTTTTAAAGCTACCTCGCCGATTAGTCAGGAAAGGCAAAAATATTTGAAAGTAAGTTTCTAAAATGAAGAGATATAACAAAAAGGACGAAAATTCATCGCTGTTCTAATATAATTAATAATAACAAAAATAAATCTCAACGAAATATCGCAGCTCAGTAGATTCATGGCAAACACTAATGGCCTATAAAATTCACTATTTCACTTTTCAAACATTATTTGAACAGGGGAGGGGAGGGGGTTATGACTTTTAAAACTTTGGTAGATACACATATGTGTATGTATATATTTATATGTATATATATATGCGAGATCAATTGAGAGAATAATAGCGTAGCATGAATCAAAGTTCCCCAGATATATATATATATATATATATATATATATATATATATATATATATATATGGGCCGCGACGCGACAAAAGGGCCCTTATCTCTTCAAATGGCTTACGCAGTAAAACCGCACTAAAGTCAGCGCATATCAAAACGTGCAGAGCGCACTGTCCAAAACAAAATAACAACACCAAACCAAAACAAAACACACGTGCGAAGAAAAATACCAGAACAGCTACTCAAGACATATGTTACTAGTCCGTCGATTAATCTGGCTCTAGCTGATGATCAAATGTCATTCCTTGGATGAATCGGTAAGATCATTATTATAATTTCTTCACACAGTTTGTTCCAGTAGAAATTACGGGTTTTAAAGACATTTCGTGCATTTAATTCAGTTTTAATAGGTGACTGTCTAGTTATCTCGTTTCGTAGTGCACTGCAACTTCAACTTCAAGGCTGCATGCATGCATGCATAGTTTCACAGATAAAGTTGTTAATACCTGTAATTTCTACCTACCTATCTATCTATCTATCGACATGTAACGTTGTATTATGAAATATCCTTCCTCTGTTATTTCTTTTCATATTACTGTATAATCTTTGAATATTCAATCAATTTTTTGTATTTTATTTCATCAGTATGGCAATTTCTTTAAACCAAGATTTAAGCAGTCACATACAAGAAAAAGTGAAGATGTGTCTTAATGTTGAAACGTTAGTTGCCGCTAGTTAACGTTAGCAGTTGAATGCACGATGTGCCTTACCCTTAAATTCATTGACGTTTGTGCATGTCTATTCCACTACAAATACAATCATGGGACTAGATTTTAACTTCAGACCTGCTTATACCAATCTCTTGAATTTGTTGATACATATTTGAGGCCTCAATTTTCCCATGCTGAATTTACCAGTCGGGAATTCATTAGAAAATTTTAGCAGAGCTCCAACAAGTTATATACATGTACAGTGTATTTCCTACCCAGAGTAAAATAAAGTTAGGCCTCGGCCCTAGATCTAGGCTAGCATTTGGTCTAGCTGATTTAGGGCCAGACTAGGACCTTGCCCTAGCTCACGCTCTGAATAAGGATGGAATTAAAAATAACTGTTTATGTATCACAACCCTGTAAGCACAGACCTGCTTTTAGAAAAAAATTAAGAAATCAATAGAAAAAGATGAAGCTGAAATGGAGGGGGGGGGGGGCAGGGCCAGGGGCGTCGCTAGAGGGGGGGGGGGGTGTGGGGGGTGTGACACCCCCCCATTAAAAATTCTTGTCGGCAAATTCGCAATCGCTGTCGGCAAAAAGAGAGAGAGAGAGAGAGAGAGAGAGAGAGAGAAAGGAGAGGGAAGAGGAAGGAGGGAAAAAGAAAAAAGAAAGATGAGTAAGGTGCCCAAATAGAGTCATATTCGGCTTATTTGCTTGTGCATTTTGACGACGAAATAACACTGGTAACACGAAATAGAGCCTATTTTTCCTACAGGATGTTTTCGGAAAGCAAACACATTTGCCAAGTGAAATAAACAAATATATAATTTAGATATTTTGGGGCCCATCATGTATTTTGTTGAAGAACTATCACCTCTATAGCATAAAAAAGAGTAAATATATTTTTCCTCGCTCGCTGCGCTCGCTCGTATAATATTTAGATACAGGATGGTCTTTGAAAGCAAATAGATTAGGTAGGAGAGGTGACCAAATATATCACAATAGATATCTTAAAGGCCCATCGTGTATTTTGATGAAGAACTTTCACTTCTACCATGAAAAGGAGTATTTTTCCTCGCTCGCTACGCTCGCTTGTACAATATTCAGATACAAGATGGATTTGGGAAAGCAAACGAATTCGGCAAGCGAGGCCCATCATGTACTTTGATGAAGAACTATCACTTCTACGAAAGAGAGTGTATATTTTTCCTCGCTCGCTGCGCTCGCTCGTATTATATTTAGATAGAGAATGTTTTCGGAAAGCTAACACATTCAGCAAGTGAGGTGAACAAATATAATTTAGAAGGAAAATATAATAGAGGCACACAATTGAACATGCCTCGTGGGCTTTATACAGTTGAATTTGTCGACGTTGGTCGTCGGCAATCGGAGGCATAATTTGTCGGCAATCTGGCCTCTACACCCCCCACCCATTAAAAAAAGTCTAGCGACGCCCCTGGGCAGGGCATTGCTTATAATTGAGAAAAGGATGGGAGGGGGCAGATCATTATTCACAAAAAATGCCTCCCCCACGCTTCCCATTGTGTATTGCTTGATTTGTCTTCAGTTTTGAGTGCATTTATTGTCTCTGTAGACTTTCTTTTTCATTAAAGCAATTGAATTACAAACTGAATTTCAATTATTAGGCATAATGGAATATATAGTTAAAATACTTTTAGATTAATCAAAATTGAAACAATACTAATCACCAAACAACATTACTTAATGGATTAAATGTATTACTGTCTAATATTTTATATTAGAATGAATGACACTTTGTATTCCATACTCATTTAATGCTGTTGGTGTACTTCAGCTTTTCTAAAAAAATAAATCTGTATGTCAGTGTGATTCATCTGAGCAGTTGGCTGCTTCTAGTGCCATTTCATGTATAATTAAAAGGTTTTTTTTTTCTTTTTACAGGCCGTTGATATGGAGCAGCTAAGCCAGGTCATGCTCGTCCTTATCATCCTTGTCATCTCCAGGCAAATATAGGAATGTTAGACTGTAACTTAGAGGCAAAGCTGGAAGGAGAGGGGTAGGATATGATAACCACATTTAATTCAATGATGCTGGAAATGTCAGGTCACTGCATTAATATCAGAGGAGGAAGCAGAGGTGATCTAAGATCTTGAAACAATAACTGAAGTTGGATTCTCTTTGTGTCTACCCAGGATGAACTTCACAATGATGGAGATCCTACAAAATAAACATGGGTATGGCTGTACAGGATGTCACTAGAACCAGTAGTGTTTGGAACTTTGGATGCCTTAATGGTCTATGATCACATCCTTTCAGTGGATGAATGAACTTACCAAAGCCATGAAAGCTGAGCATGACCTCTATATTATGTGAGAACTGACTGACAGCGTCCAGCTGTACTACAGTTGAAGTTATGAGGAAGTGATATTACTGCTACTTTAATGAACAGAGTGCAAAAAATTGCTTTTTGTATCTTCATAATTTGTGTGACAAGTGCCCTGATAACTCATGACACTAGGAGCAATCTCACTTTCAGGATGATAATGCCTTTATTTCATAGATAATATTTAATTCCAAATACCCACTGCATTTGTGTGCTTGCAAGAGCAGACGACTTAAAAAGTAAATTTAAAACTAACAAATTTTTAATTTTTTGATTAACAATAAGATCTCTTAATATCATATAGGATTTTTTTTTTCTTCGTGAATTATGTCACATGTGCAATGATCTAAACTTAGATGGAATTGCTTCCTTGTATCTTAACTATACAAAAAAAAAAAAAAACAACCAAAAAACAACCTACTAGCTAAACTTTGTAAAAGAAAATAATGGTTAGATGTGAAGAGATATTTCAGGGTACGTGATTTTATTTTATTTTTTAGTGAAAGGAAAGGAAAGGAAAAGAAAGGATGAATTTATTTTAGGAAGAAAGTACAAACACTCTCCACTCTTAAATTTATTACAAACCGAAAGTATTTAACATTTTCAGACTACAGCTTAATAAGGAGCACCATTCCAGTCGGATTTAAATCCTAATTTGAAGTACAGCGTATGTCAACTCTTGTTTTGAATAAAAGTTACTAGTATGACAAGTGCAATTAAGGAAAATTTCATTTCATTCCATGTTGTACAAAGTTCACAGTTCATATCTTTTATTGATCCATATTTGAAGAAAAAAAAAACCCCAGAAAATTGGCAGTGCCAACACAACAGATACTCGGTAGATAATAAACTGAACGATGAAGTAAGACAATATAACATAATTTAGACACGCGCTTGAAATAACTACTCATGATAAGGAGGTGAGTGAAAATAACAAGAGAGATATAAAGAGAGAGAGAGAGAGAGAGAGAGAGAAAGCAATCGAGGGAGCTGATGGAGAGCTTGAGAAACGAAAGATAAGAACGGTGAAGCAGAGAAAGGTGAGAAAACTAGAGATGGTGGAAATAGAAGGGAAAGAAAGAGGGAGAGAAAAAGGAAGAGAAGGAAAGATACAGACCGAGTTGGAAGGTATGAAGGAGAGAAAAGAGCTAGCTGACAGAAAGAAACATGAACATGGAAAGAAGCACGGGATTGAAAAATGATTTGAATGTTGATGCCTTCTGAATGACTTGTGATTGAGTGGATGATAAATGGTTCTGATTTTTGATGATGTTGTAATAATGAACAAGCGTGCTAGTAATTATTAAATTGATTTTCACTGCATTTTCAACACAAATATCATCTAACAACAACCTAAAATCTATGACACACGTTTGCCAAATAGGGACAAATCCATGTAAACTTTAAAAGGGAGGGGCATTAAAATTCTGAGAATACCCCACCCCTTCCTCCAAAAGACCACTAAAATTGAAGGTGAATTAAATATGACATTTTTACTCCAAAATTCACTTTAAGACAGACAGATGTTTCATGAAAAATATGTGGTGAACAAAGGGGATTTCGCCCCCATCCTCCCTGGATCCGCCCCTGGTGAACTCTGAGTACTCTCTGATTATTTTTCTCTATATCTCCCTGTTAATATGAAAAAAGAAGCAATCACAAATTTATTTTCGTAAATTTGTGATTGAAATTCACTTAATGACAAAAGTGTATATTTTACAAAGATTTATGGTGAGCAAAGATGATACGGCCCCTTCCTCCCTGGATATGACGCCCCTGAAACAGAGGCGGAACATCGGGCTCGGACAAAGAAAGTGGAGGGGCACCTTTTGTCTGCCAAACAATAGGTGCCCCTCCACTTTCATTGTATGAGCCTGAAGTTCCGCCGCCTCTGCCCTGAAATATGACCCCTCTCCTTTTCTATAATCTTTGCATAATATAATCTATTATACTCGCAAGAGAATAGCTTTATTCTCTATTGATATCTTTCTACGTAATATGATTGCTTTGAAAAAAAAATGATTTCAGCTTAATTGTGATTGGAAATGCAAGCAATTTAAAAGCCAATTTCAAAGCCGTCTCACGGACGTGTACAAGGTCATTTTGAGGTAATATAGGGTTTAGACAAGACAAAAATAACAAGGAAAATACTATTCTCTCTATTATATAATGTAAATATCCGTCATGGTACTAGGAGAACGTTTAAGTAGCCCCTTACACACGTTAGGAATCTTGGCGAAAATGGTATCAGGGATTGACTTGTTTAACCTTGGTCACGCGCAAATGTCAGAATAGCGTGCGTTGAGCAAAAAAACATGCTTTTTTAAATTCCCCGATTTAGACACTTAGGGACGGAATTTTGGAAAACCGTTTACATATTCAGACTCTGCAGCATTTATACTACAAAATGGTGTTGAAATCTCATTTTTGAAAAATTTTGCCCTAAGGGCCCTTTTGTCGCGTCGCGGCCCATATATATATATATATATAAAACAGTGCAGAAGAATGCATAATTAAGAGCACATGTGGATATCATTTATAATGAATTTGAAAAGCCCTCTATGATCCAAACAAACCAAGGTTGTTTGTCGCTCGAGTTTGTATTGTCGACTTCATTAACTCAGATCAATTTTTCGCAGCATTAATGAATAAATTGGCAGTTTAATATTTGTACTATGTCCTCCTTCTTCTTTCCCCCAATAATATTTTCACTACTGCTTTGCGAATTAAGTTCGTTTGCGACACCCTTCCCCATCCCCAGCCTCCGGTCATAATGCATGGAGCAATATTTATGATAATCAAACCTTTAACTGTTATTTGGATTTAAAAAAGAAATATCTTTGCAGCAAAACTAGTATAAAACACATCACAGATTATAATGACAGGGGGGAATGATTTTAAAAGTATTCTAATTACTGGAAATGAGTGGAGAGTAGGGCAGTAAAGCGTTAATGAGTGGACAGTAAGATATAGCGTATCAAAACGTAATTTCGGATCACTAGGAAGGCTTATCTGAATTTCCTAAATTACAAGTGAATGTAATAAGCTTTGTTTGTTTGTTTGTATTAGGGTATGATGAGACAGTGTTTGCCTTCATCCTTTCATTTATGGGACATCGCAGCAGTTAAGCACAACCCAAAGTAGACCGAAGGCCTACGGGAGCAACAGCCCATGTCACTGTCAGTCTTGTGAATTCTCGCAAAGGGTGATACCTGGGGACCGTTTCATGAAGGTTGTCAGCACTGACAATTTCAGTAAAATCCTTAGTTTCGATTGGCTGAGAAGCACTGGTCACTTACTGTTGATATGGTAACTTTCAGTGAATGGCAACATGTCAGTGCTAACAACTTTCATGAAACAGTGCCCTGACAGCATGCTCATGACATTGATATCAGGGAGACCAGACGTCTTATATTTCGATCTTACTAACGGAATATTAAGCGGCATATAGAACATGTAGAAAATCAAATACTTTCGATTCAATTCAATTCAATGGTATATTTATTCAAATCAGATATATCAAGACAGGAATACAACTACATACATGTAGTACATGACAGCTTATACGCAATGATCTGATTAGGAGGACAATACCCTAGAAGTTATATAATAATAATAACATGTATTGGGATGCCCTAGTTAAAAAATGACAGTGTAAATAAGTTTGACAACACACAAAAAAGAAAATAAATAATAAAATACATGTTCAAGAAACTTCCAAGAAATAATAACACTGTAAAAAGAAAATGGGCACGAATGTTTATACACTTATGTACCATGATAACATTAATTTGACACATCATAATTAATATTGTTTGGAATTTCATAAATAGCCCAGCAGTTCCGGCATATTTCATTTCTTATTATGCATTGATAACAATTATTTTTAAAGTCTGCTTTTAAAAACATTTCACAGATGGGTGACTGGTTATTTGCAGGGGTAGTGAGTTCCAAAGTTTTGGTCCAGCATAACGGATAATATACTAGTCAAACATTGTTCTATGACTTACTAGTTGTAGAAAACCCGATGATCGAGTTATGAAAATTTGTGTTGAGGGCAAAAGTTCCCTCAAATAGGATAGTACAATTTGGTTCACAGTTTTGTACACAAAAACACCTTTAAAAACAGCAGTGTGTCATTAATTGTCATTAATTTAATTTTCATAGTAATATGGGTCAGCATGAGTTCTTGAGTTCTGCAGGTGCATGCGGAAACATAAAAATTCAAAATTTTTGCTCGCTCGCCAGTTTTGTAAGTGGAATGTTCCTTACTTGGCAAACACCAGAGTCTGCTAGATATATATATGTAGCTACATTATATTTAATGAGATATACACAAAGAACAAATTTCATTCAACAATTAATTAGTTGGGGCGTTATATTTCTGCAAAATCTCTATGCTCCGATAAAAATAATGCCTTGACATCAATCGACAACGATTTCCCAGGCGGATCCTTCATTTCTGTAAGAAATGATGGGGATGAAATAACAAAAGAAAAAAGAAAAATCTGAAGTCCATTATGGCAGGGAGTACCTAATTTGGTACTTCATGTCTATAGAGGTGACCACTCAATGAATGGGAAAGGAATACGGAAGGAAACTAGCTAAAAATCATAAAAATGATACTATTTTCATCATCTCCCTTTCATGAATGAATAAAATCATAGGAAAATTCTGATCTACAGCTTCATGGAACCATAAATTACTTGATAGTAGACCTATGTCTTCTTCCTTTCATCCAACCTTGAAAAAATATATTGAAAACGTCATTTTATAACCTAAAAAAATCCAAGTACTGGTATACTTATCTCGGGTGAATAGGGTTTTATTTCATTCATGCAATATTATTGTATTCATCGCCAAGCTAACAACACCTCCTTATCCGTTTAAAGAGAATACAAGTTCCCTTGAAAGAGATGTAGAAAAAAAATTTTGTACAACAATATACATCAAGGAGGGGCTTTTTTATGATGATACCCCTTTCTCCATAATAATTATGAGGAGCGGATTTTGCTGAACCATCCTCTAACCCCATCTCCTCGCGCCAGGCAAAGAGAGGTCTTCTTTCAACCTTTTTTTTATATTTTTTTCGAGCAAAGCTTAATATAGGCCTACTTCCTTTTATTGATTCTGATGTTTTCTTTTCTTTCTTTCTGTGTTTTTTTTTTTTTTGAAGATGGTTCAGAGGTATAGCTGCCCCAATCCTCCCACCCTACCTTCTCGCTTTGGACGCCTATGGATTAAGTATTTCATATCTCTTTACACTCTTTAATCTAACTTTATCATAATAGTGTCGAAATACTAGTACCAGCAAATAACTGTGTAGTGTAGCTATCGTAAAGGGTTTTTTTTTTAAATTGATTAGGATAATATCTATATTTGCATTAATAATGTATTTTGCCGCTTTTTTATTCTCGAAAATCATCTGCAATATCATATCTACAAACTGACTAGAAATTTCCATTTAGTGATGCACTATAAATATATATATTTTTTTGATATCTTTTTTTCATAGTTACCCCACCCCCACATTAAAAAGGAGCCTGAAATCAACTTCTGCCCATTTACAAATTTATAAACAGCATTCACTTCTTTATTTGTAATGATTCCTTTCCAAAATTATAATATATATGAATTTTAAGTACAGGCTTACAACTGACTATAATCAGTTGCTATGTAGGTTAAAAACTAGACATTGTTCTTACCTCAAATCCATCTGGGACAGTTGAGCCTGGACTCATCTCCTCGCCGTCTGTGTTTACCCCCATGTGGAATCACCTGTATAAAGTGACATACAAAGATTAAGTTCAAAAGAATGGAACGTGGTATGGTATGGTTTACCCCCATTGAAATGTTAGAAGTGGGAATTACAGGCATACGACTACTACCCATGAGAGTGAAAGCCCAGGAGACCGGCAGTGTCAGCCTTATGGTTGTCCAAAAAGTCGTTAGTTCGTCACTTCTTCAGAAAGCCCATGCACAAGTCCGAAAACTCATGAGACTGATTAAAACATGGCTGCCGATGGTAAGCACGGAGGGAGTTGGCTCCTACAAACTTGGAAACTAAGGTGATATAGGATATATCAACGACTGTACCTGTACTCCGTAATTTGTCTTGATATATTTTTCATCATCATGAGTAAGTCACATTACGATCTACGCTCCGAGAAAAGGGTAATTTCGGTCAA
>CM057160.1:30817008-30828382 GCA_029962745.1 Echinometra lucunter | reverse complement strand
GAACAGATCGCCACCGCTATGTACATATAAATGAAATGAAAAGAATTTAGGAAAAAAATATGATAAAATCATGCAGATTTCGAAAGTTTACACTAGATTATATTCCCTTCTTCATTGACCAAAATGATATAAAACTCAAAATATGTTGAAAGAAGCGAATATTTTTTTCTTTCCATATGCAATAATAAAATCCTGTTCCAAATGAAGGTGAAAATAACTTGCAAAGACACATGCTGATACCTCTAGATAAGTATAAACTGATAGAGTGACCTTCTACATGTCCAGTTACAGCACAATAATTGTAAAAATGATCTCTTCATAATATCATAATTTCATAATATCATTGTATCATTCAACAGTATTCAAATATGCAAGTTTAAACACAGTGCTAAGCGATAACACATTCATGATTCCTGTATTATAGTTATGTACAAAATATTCTGTGGTTGCGGTTAACTTCTCGAAATTCATTCACGTTACATATGAATAAGTGTACTTGTATGCATCTCCATTAAACCTTTTTTGAACTATTGACAAATTAAACTATTGTACATATTCGACCAAATATGCTGTCATTTTGAAAATTAACAGAATATGATTATGCACTTCTTCATTCCACAAAATGACATATAACTTGAAAACTTTTACTGGAAGCAAAAAATGTTTTTCTTTTCATATGTAATAATAAAATCCGATTCCAAATGAAGGTAACAATTACTTTAAAATACCTGCTACTGCTACCTCCAGATAAGTATAAACTGATAGGGTAACCTTCTACAGGTTCAGTTACATCACGATAATTATAATGGTATGTTTTAAAAACAATCTTTCAAAGCATGCTTCCACAGCATGCCAAGAACAGGCACATTACTTTCTGCGTCAAAATATTTCATAATAACACTTTATCATTCAGAATTCAAAGATGCAAGTTTAAACACAGTACTAACATAGTCATGATACAGTAATATAGTTATGTACAAATATTCTCGGTTGGGGTTAACTTCTTTAAGTTCCTTCATGTTAGATATGAATAAATGCACTAGTATGTATTCCCATAAACACTTAATAAACTATTTACAAAGTATACTGGGTTGTACATATTCCACTATGTACTTGTGTAATTTTGTAAATTTACACACTTCTTCATTCAACAAAATGATATAAAACTCAAGAAATTTCGTAAGAAGCGAATGTATCTTCTTTTCATATGCAATGATAAAATCCGATTCCAGATGAAGGTAACAATTACTTAAAAATACCTGCTACTGCTACCTTTAGATAAGTATAAACTGATAGGGTGACCTTCTACAGGTCCAGTTACATCACGATAATCATAATGGTATTTTTTTTAAAACAATCTTTCGACGCATGCTTTCACAGCATGCCAAGAACAGGCACATTACTTTCTGCGTCAAAATATTTCATAATATCACTTTATCATTCATAATTCAAAGATGCAAGTTTAAACACAGTGCTAACATATTCATGATACCTGTAATATAGTTATGTACAAATATTCTCTGTTGGGCTTAACTTCTTGAAATTCCTTCATGTTAGATATGAATAAATGCACTAGTATGTATTCCCATAAACACTTAATAAACTATTTACAAAGTAAACTGTGTTGTACATATTCCACTATGTACTTGTGTAATTTTAAAAATTTACACGATATTATATCCACTTCTTTATTCAACAAAATGATATAAAACTCAAGATATTTTTTAAGAAGCGAATATATTTTCTTCTCATATGCAATGATAAAATCCAGTGCCAAAAGAAGGTAACAATTACTTGCAAATACACATGCTAATGATACCTCCAGATCAGATAAATATAAATTGATAGGGTGACCTTATCCAGGTCCAGTACATCACGATAATGGTGACAATAATCTTTCGAAGCATGCTTCCATAGCATGTCAATAACAAGCACATTACCTTTTTTTAACATCAAAATATTTCACGATATCACTGTTTCATTCAGAATTCAAATATGCAAGTTTAAAGGCAGTGCTAACATATTCATGATATCTGGAGTATAGTTACGTACAAAATATTCTCTGGTTGCGGTTAAGTTCTTGAGATTCCTTCATGTTAGAAATGAACACATTTATTAGTATGTATCTCCATTAACCCTTGATAAACTGTTTCAAAGTAAACTATATGGTACATATTCGACTATAAATAAGATGTGATTTTGAAAATTTACACGATATGATATCCACTTGATTCAATAAAATGATATAAAGCTAAAGAAATTTTGTAAGGAGCAAGTGTTTTTCTTTTTATATATAATGATAACATCCGATTCCAGAATGAAGGTGAAAATGATTTGTAAAAACACATGCTAATGATACCTCCAGGTAAGTATAATATGTATACAGGTCCAGCTACATCACATATTGGTAAATATTATCTATCAACACATGCTTCCACTGAATGTCAAGAACAGGTACATTACTTTCTACATCTCATCATCTTATTACATCAAAATATTTCATAATATCACTGTATCATTTAAAATTCAAATATGCAAGTTTTAACACAGTGCTAATTAACAACATATTCATGGTACCTGGAATATAGTTATGTACAAAACATTCTCTGGTTGCGATTATCTAGGTCTATCTTTTTTCATGTTAGATTAGAATACATGTCAAATTATGCATCTCCATTATGCATCTCCGTAACCCTTAATAAATTATTTACCAAGTAAACTGTATTGTACATATTCGACCATATATATTATACTTAAGCTTTGGCGACTCCTATTATTGACATAAACCTGTTTTTGCTCAGCTCTTCACGCACTTTACAACAACAATTTTGGTGTGACATGAAACACAATCATATTACTACATTATTAATCAACATTACGCATAATATAACTGGCATTAAGGTTAAATAAAATGATTAAAATATAAATCCATCATTTCCCAGAACTTTCAGCAATTTGAAATTCAAAGAGTATAATCCTCTCTGCCAAGTTTTCAGAGATGGTGAATATTTCGTTCAGAAGAGAAGACAGCAAACAAAAAAAAAACTAGAAAAATTTATACATCAATGGCAAATATTAGTAATGATGATATATTTTGTTTAAGACAATTCCACATCAAAAAATGGATAGAATGAAAGCGACTGTTCATACAAAGTTTCCTAAATATTGTACCTGGATGGGACATTTTGAGTCAGACCTAGGTATTAACCCTGCAGATCATCTGTTTTTTGAAAAACATGACAGTTTTGACCTGAATTAAACGTTGGATGTATATCATTTCTCACAGCCATGCATGTAAAAATCTATACACGTATACCTGTATAATCATTTTTTTTCCTGCATGTCGTGAAATGAAATAATCTCTTTGCTTCCATGCTAAGCGTTTATTTCATCTTAACACAAAAACAAGTATATCATCATACCTATGGTAAGAGAAATTGAAGAAGCCATGTTAGACGCTTGTTTACTACTCCCCGTAGCAGCAGTGGCATTTGCAACAGATGGAGTGAGGCTCGGATCATTGGCGGTAGGAGGGCTGATGTGATTGTTACGAGGTGACCACTCAAAGTCATTACACATTGTAACATTCACTTCTGAAGTAACGTCATGTGAGCAGCAAGAGAAAGGGGAGTGATCGGGAAGTAAGAATACCCCCCTGGTAACCTGGTCAGTAACTGTAATCTCACCTTCGACCTCAACACTTTGACCGTTCTGGTAACATGTTAGGGTGGTTTTCATATTCCCAGTGGTGGCCTCACAGTGTACTTCATATGGATAATTATCTTCACTTATTGTGATGAAGCATTTTGCAGGTCCAGGAGGTATTTGAACCAGAATTTCCTTCATTACAGTTTCTTCCCTTGAGTTTTCAAAACCCTGAAAAATTGTCCGTAGGATGTACGTATCCTCATCTACCAAATCAACAGGATCTATATTCACTTTGACACAGATGGACGATGCCATTTCAGCTAATGAGGTGGTGAATCTAGAGAACTGTGATGGAGATTTGAATCCGTTGATATCATCATGTCCGTTTAAGTAGAATGGACGTAGCTTGGATCCAAAGCGAAGTGTGGAATATGAAAAGACCTGGGATATGTTATCAGGGGAGCGTGGGATATCGAATGGGATCACGGCAGGTTGGCCCGCTTGTAGCGTTACCCGTTCAGTGTTGGCAATGCCTGCTACGAGAACCGGACTTCCTACTAGAATAATGGCCAGGGCGATAATCATGGTGAGCAAGGGTTTCATCACGACAAGGAACGAAGAACAAGGTCTGTCCATTGATCGAAGTTTCTTCTACATGGAGGTAAATTAGAAAAAGAAAGGAGAGAAAGGAAAAATAATACAATTACATTAATCCCCCCCCGTGGCTAAATTTGAACATGCTAGCGTCCTTTTACAGTGGTCGTGTATACAGTAAATTTAACTCTTAGCAAAATGATTTCTATAACACTTAACAGTCGAAATAGACTGAAGATTCAACGGAAGGAAAATCTATTTACAGCCTTTTACCCGTTGACAATCGTCATTCACTTCAACTTGTATAGGAATTTCTTTAACATCTCTCTTATCTTATCTTATCGTTATCGTTCTCGACTGGTTTCTGATTGCCCACTGAATTGCAGCATCGAATGGCGTCTTACCCTTGTTGTCTTCCTCTTTGTCGTATGCTGTACATTTTTTTAATGCGCCATTGAGCATGTAGACCTAAACTATTCTTCCCCTTGACTTCCGCTATCATGGAAAGGGAGGTATTTGGATATGTCGAGATGTCATAATCATAAGAAAGTAATTTGATAAAATGAAAAAAAATGCCTGTCTTACCTTCGTTTTCCATCGTGAGTACCAGGAAGTTATTTTCGTAGAGAAAGAATTGCCTTCGTACGAATTCTGGTGATCCACAGCCAATGAGTTTGTCAGAATGGTCCTAAAATGCAATTATTAGTATTGTGCTTAGCTGAACAGGAAATTTTAATTGGCTCAGTTGTACGGGACAGTAGTTAGTTGGTGATAATCAGTGGTAGGTTTTGAATTAATTATTTTTCAAAATCAATGTTCTTACAGAAATTACATACATCTCATAATACTCTCGGGATGCCTTGCACAAAAAAAAATCATAACGTTTATGCAATAGCCTACGAGACAGTATCGTGATATCATTATTCGAATTAACATTACTGCAGTTACTTAACCCATTGGCTACTGGAACCGGGTGACCCCTGTATAAAGTCTATGCGAATATAAGAATTCAGCAGTCAACGGGTTCAAGACAAAAGAAACAAAATCCTGATTATTACCTCTCTAATTTCTCTTCATTTTCCGTAGTTGGTTGATCATTTCGAGCATTTATCGATGAAAACGCTTCCTGTCAAAGGTAAATACACACAAAATAAAGAGAAGAATTAATTAGTATACCGTGTTAGGAACATGGATAATTCCTACAGTCACAACTCCTTAGTTCATTTACTTCTTATTCAATTAATGACAAGGTAATAGTAAAATTTTTCAATTAGAATAGAATAAAAGGCGGGAATTTTTTTGCCAAATTTTTTTTTTTTTAATAAATGGGAAATGTAATCTTTAAGATTTTTTTTTTGACGACAGGAAATATATTTCTCATGACGAAACAAAGGCTACTCCAATGAACGGCTACTCCAATTACTCCTTTAGAAAAAAAATCATTATTATACTCTTTATTTTGGCATGTAAATATCATTGCAGTACTGATTCTATCAATGTCAAAATGTATTGCAGTAAATATGGAATCGTCAATATTCACTCACTCCCAATACTGTTTGGCATCTGGGCTCCGTTTCTTCAAGAGGATGGCAAGTCGTCTCTGTTGTATGTAGACAGGAATGGTCGAAACCGCCACGTTTCCATCTGGGAGGCCGAGGTAAGGAGAACGCATTGTGGTCTGTACTGTTAGTGAAGCCATGGGTTGATCTGTCATGTTGTGCTGGACAGATATTTTCCGCACGGTCCCGGCCTGCACTTGATTCTCTTCCTACTGACACTGAACATTTACTTCCAATAAGTGTTGTTCGTTCTGTGGTTGCGGCAGTTTTCTCAGGATATTTCAGCGTTGCACTAACGAAAGGATTTAATTCATCCTTTTCCCTGTTTTCCACAAGAGCAGGCATTGTGGGTATAAAATCACTGCGGATTGTATCGATGCCCTTAATTTCACCAGCATCAGCTAGAGAGTAGCCATCCATGGTGTCCATAGAGAGTGCATCAGATAATTGTTCACGATCAAAGCGTTCGGCTGGACACTTGATACGTATCTTTTCTTCACTGTCGTACCTGTTTTCATCCTCTAGTAGTGCCCCGAATTTGTTTGAAGTATGATATCTTGGCGTATCTCCCTGATATCTTCCATATCTAGGATCACCAGTATCTTCGTTGAGCGTGTCATAATCACCCCCACGTTGAGTCAGGTATTCAATGACTTTTGCGTGACCTCCTTTTTTTGCTGCCTGAAGCGATGTCATGCCATCGTTGTCCTTTGATGTGATGTCTGCTCCGTTCAGCGTAAGGAAATCAACTACGTCCAGATGTCCCTCTCGTGCAGCAACATGAAGTGGTGTGCATCCATCGATGTCATTGCATGTGATGTCTGCTCCATTCGATGCAAGGAATTCAAGTACGTCCCGATGTCCTCCTTGTGCAGCTGCATGAAGTGGTGTGTATCCAACAATGTCCTTAGATGTGATGTCTGCTCCATTCATTGTTAGGAATTCAACTACGTCCCGATGTCCTTCTTGTGCAGCAGCATGGAGTGGTGTCCATCCATCTCTATCTTGCTCGTTAAGATTAGCATTTTGTAGATGTAAGTATTTCACGAACTCCAAGTTACCGTTGTAGCATGCGGCATGAAAAAGACCTTTGCCATGTTCGCCTCTTTCACTGACATCGTATCCTTTGGAGACTAGATGTTTTACAACTTCAATATGATCATATTGTGTTGCAATATAAAGCGGGGTCATTCCGTGAATCCTGGAACCCGTAGCTCCAATCTCAATTAGAAGTTTGACAGCTTCTATGTGACCTTTTCGTACTGCAGAAAGGAGTGGTGTCCAACCATTAGCATCCCTCTTGTTCTCATCTGATCCTTGCTGGAGGAGATATTCCAGGACATCAGTGTAACCATTAAAAGCTGCAGCATGTAGGCAAATCATCCCTTCGCCATCCTCTTCATTCACATCAGCTCCTTCAGAAATGAAGAATTTGACGAGATCTAGATGACCAAAGTGGGCAGCCCAGTAAAGTGGGGTCATTCCATCATATCTGTTCTGCTGTGCTCCATTAGCAATGAGATATTTGACGCCTTCTAGATGGCCCTCTTGAAAAGCAGCATTGAATGGTGTCCAACCCTTGACATCAGCTTTATTCAAGTCTGAACCTTGGAGAATAAGATATTCCATGACGTCAGTATGACCGGTAAAAGCAGCACCATGGAGAGGAATCATCCCTCTGTCATCCTCCTCATTCACATCAGCTCCTTCAGAAATGAAGAATTTGACGAGATCTAGATGACCAAAGTGGGCAGCCCAGTAGAGTGGGGTCATTCCATCATATCTGTTCTGCTGTGCTCCTTTAGCAATGAGACTTTTGACGGCTTCTAGATGGCCCTTTTGAACAGCAGCACTGAATGGTGTCCAACCCGTGGCATCAGCTTTATTCAAGTCTGACCCTTGGAGAATAAGATATTCCATGACATCAGTATGAGCGGTAAAAACAGCACCATGGAGAGGAATCAATCCTCTGTCATCCTCCTCATTCACATCAGCTCCTTCAGAAATGAAGAATTTGACGAGATCTAGATGACCAAAGTGGGCAGCCCAGTAGAGTGGGGTCATTCCATCATATCTGTTCTGCTGTGCTCCTTTAGCAATGAGACATTTGACGGCTTCTAGATGGCCCTTTTGAACAGCAGTACTGAATGGTGTCCAACCCTTGGCATCAGGTTTATTCAAGTCTGACCCTTGGAGAATAAGATATTTCATGACATCAGTATGACCGGTAAAAGCAGCACCATGGAGAGGAATCATCCCTCTGTCATCCTCCTCATTCACATCAACTCCTTTACATACAAAGAATTCAACGATATGCAAATGACCAAAGTGGGCAGCCCAGTAGAGTGGGGTCATTCCATCATATCTGTTCTGCTGTGCTCCTTTAGCAAGGAGACATTTGACGGCTTCTAGATGGCCCTTTTGAACAGCAGCATTGAATGGTGTCCATCCCTTGGGGTCATCCTTGTTTACATCAGATGCTTGTTCAACGAGATATTCCATGACTTCAATTTTACCGTGAATAGCTGCACCATGAAGAGGAATCCTCCCATCGTCATGTTCCTCATTCACATCAGCTCCTTCAAATATGAAGAATTTGACGAGATCTAGATGACCAAACTGGGCTGCGGCATAGAGTGGGGTCATTCCATCAAATCTGTTCTGCTCTGCACCTTTAGCAATGAGATATTTGACGCCTTCTCGATGACCCTCTTGAACAGCAGCATTGAATGGAGTCCAACCCTTGGCATCAGCTTTATTCAAGTCTGACCCTTGGAGAATAAGATATTCCATGACATCAGTGTGACCGGTAAAAGCAGCACCATGGAGAGGAATCATCCCTCTGTCATCCTCCTCATTCACATCAGCTCCTTCAGAAATGAAGAATTTGACGAGATCTAGATGACCAAAGTGGGCAGCCCAGTAGAGTGGGGTCATTCCATCATATCTGTTCTGCTGTGCTCCTTTAGCAATGAGACATTTGACGGCTTCTAGATGGCCCTTTTGAGCAGCAGCACTGAATGGTGTCCAACCCTTGGCATCAGCTTTATTCAAGTCTGACCCTTGGAGAATAAGATATTCCATGACATCAGTATGACCGGTAAAAGCAGCACCATGGAGAGGAATCATCCCTCTGTCATCCTCCTCATTCACATCAGCTCCTTCAGAAATGAAGAATTTGACGAGATCTAGATGACCAAATTGGGCTGCGGCATAGAGTGGGGTCATTCCATCATATCTGTTCTGCTTAGCTCCTTTAGCAATGAGATATTTGACGGCTTCTAGATGGCCCTTTTGAACAGCAGCATTGAATGGTGTCCAACCCTTGGGGTCATCCTTGTTCACATCAGATGCTTGTTCAATGAGATATTCCATGACATCATTTTTACCGTGAATGGCAGCACCATGAAGAGGAATCCTCCCATCGTCATGTTCCTCATTCACATCAGCTCCTTCAGAAATGAAGAATTTGACGAGATCTAGATGACCAAATTGGGCTGCGGCATAGAGTGGGGTCATTCCATCATATCTCTTCTTCTCTGCTCCTTTAGCAATGAGATATTTGACGCCTTCTAGATGACCCTCTTGAACAGCAGCATTGAATGGTGTCCAACCCTTGACATCAGCTTTATTCAAGTCTGACCCTTGTTCAATGAGATATTCCATGAGTTCAATTTTACCGTGAATAGCAGCACAATGAAGAGGAATCTTCCCATCGTCATGTTCCTCATTCACATCAGCTCCTTCAGAAATGAAGAATTTGACGAGATCTAGATGACCAAAGTGGGCTGCGGCATAGAGTGGGGTCATTCCATCATATCTGTTCTGCTGTGCTCCTTTAGCAATGAGACATTTGACGGCTTCTAGATGGCCCTTTTGAACAGCAGCATTGAATGGTGTCCAACCCTTGGGGTCATCCTTGTTCACATCAGATGCTTGTTCAATGAGATATTCCATGACTTCAATTTTACCGTGAATAGCAGCACCATGAAGAGGAATCCTCCCATCGTCATGTTCCTCATTCACACCAGCTCCTTCAGAAATGAAGAATTTGACGAGATCCAGATGACCAAATTGGGCTGCGGCATAGAGTGGGGTCATTCCATCATATCTCTTCTGCTCTGCTCCTTTAGCAATGAGATATTTGACGCCTTCTAGATGACCCTCTTGAACAGCAGCACTGAATGGTGTCCAACCCTTGACATCAGCTCTATTCAAGTCTGATCCTTGTTCAATGAGATATTTCATGAGTTCAATTTTACCGTGAATAGCAGCACCATGAAGAGGAATCCTCCCATCGTCATGTTCCTCATTCACATCAGCTCCTTCAGAAATGAAGAATTTGACGAGATCTTGATGACCAAAGTAGGCTGCGGCATAGAGTGGGGTCATTCCATCATATCTCTTCTGCTCTGCTCCTTTAGCAATGAGATAATTGACGGCTTCTAGATGACCCTCTTGAACAGCAGCATTGAATGGTGTCCAACCCTCGACATCAGCTTTATTCAAGTCTGATCCTTGTTCAATGAGATATTCCATGAGTTCAATTTTACCGTGAATAGCAGCACCATGAAGAGGAATCCTCCCATCGTCATGTTCCTCATTCACATCAGCTCCTTCAGAAATGAAGAATTCGACGAGATCTTGATGACCAAAGTAGGCTGCGGCATAAAGTGGGGTCATTCCATCATATCTGTTCTGCTGTGCTCCTTTACCAACGAGACATTTGACGGCTTTTAGATGGCCCTTTTGAACAGCAGCACTGAATGGTGTCCAACCCTTGGCATCAGCTTTATTCAGGTCTGACCCTTGGAGAATAAGATATTCCATGACATCAGTATGACCAAAAATAGCAGCACCGTGGAGAGGCATCATCCCTCTGTCATCCTCCTCATTCACATCAGCTCCTTCAGAAATGAAGAATTTGACGAGATCTTGATGACCAAAATAGGCTGCGGCATAGAGTGGGGTCATTCCATCATATCTGTTCTGCTCAGCTCCTTTAACAATGAGATATTTGACGGCTTCCAGATGGCCCTCTTGAACAGCTGCATTGAATAATGTCCAACCCTTGGCATCAGCTTTATTCAAGTCTGACCCTTGGAGAATAAGATATTTCATGACATCAGTATGACCGGTAAAAGCAGCACCATGAAGAGGAATCATCCCTCTGTCATCCTCCTCATTCACATCAACTCCTTTACATACAAAGAATTCAACGATATGCAAATGACCCAAGTGGGCAGCCAGGTAGAGTGGGGTCATTCCATCATATCTGTTCTGCTGTGCTCCTTTAGCAATGAGATATTTGACGGCTTCTAGATGGCCCTTTTGAACAGCAGCATTGAATGGTGTCCAACCCTTGACATCAGCTTTATTCAAGTCTGATCCTTGTTCAATGAGATATTCCATGAGTTCAATTTTACCGTGAATAGCAGCACCATGAAGAGGAATCCACCCATCGTCATGTTCCTCATTCACATCAGCTCCTTCAGAAATGAAGAATTTGACGAGATCTAGATGACCAAAGTGGGCTGCGGCATAGAGTGGGGTCATTCCATCATATCTGCTCT
>CM057160.1:30775882-30808882 GCA_029962745.1 Echinometra lucunter | reverse complement strand
ATGCCCGGTTGGCCTGCTTGTAGAGTTAGCTGCTTTGAGCTTTCACTGCCTCCTACAAGAACCGGACTTCCTGCTAGAATGATGGCCAATGCGATAATCATATGGAGGAAGGATTGTACCAGGACAAGGAACGAAGAACACGGTCTGTCCACTGATCGAAGTTTCTTCTAAATGGAGGCAAATTAAAATAGAAAGGAGAGAAAGGAAAAATAATACAATTACATTAATTGCCCTCCCCCCCCCCCCATCTGTAGCATAATTTGCACATGTTTGCTTCCTTGCTACAGTGGTCGTGTATACAGTAGATTTAACTCTTAGCAAAATGATTTCTATAACACTTAACAGTCAAAATAGACTGAAGATTCAACGGAAAGGAAAATCTATTTACAGCCTTACACCCGTTGACAATCGTCATTCACTTCAATTTGTATAGGAATTTCTTTAACATCTCTCCCGTCAACTTCATCTTACAAAAGAAGTAATTCAAATTTTTCAGTTGAAAGATTCATCAAATTACAAATCAAAATTTTTACCACTGTGAAACATCAGAACGTCGAAATTTTTACTTTTTAAAATCCCTAATAAATGCCACGGTTAACAATATCCTCATCTTTTGAAATACCGAGAATCTCCGTATGCAGTCGGTTTGGCGATGTGACTCATGTAATAGCATAAACTTATTCATTCATGTACGCGGGGAATGTACAGCACGAGTAAAAAGTGATACGGTTATGCACGACCTCCGGCAGGAAGTTACTGCTTATCGTTGACTGTTTTCTGATTGCCCACTGAATTGCAGCATTGAATGGTCTTACCCTTGTTGTCTTCCCGTTTGTCGTATGTTGTACCATTTTTTTGTAATGCGCCATTGAGCATGTAGACCTAAACTATTCTTCCCCTTGACTTCCGCTATCATGGAAAGGGAGGTATTTGGATATGTCGAGATGACATAATCATATGTAAGTAATTTAATTTTTAAAAATGCCTGTCTTACCTTCGTTTTCCATCGTGAGTTCAAGGAAGTTATTTTCGTAGAGAAAGGATTGCCTTCGTACGAATTCGGGTGATCCACAGCCAGTGAGTTTGTCAGAATGGTCCTAAAATGCAATTATTGGTATAATGCTTAGCTGATAGGAAACTTTAATTGGCTCAGTTATATGGGGCAAGTAAGTAGTTGGTGATAATCAGTGGTACGTTTGAATTAATTATTTTTCAAAATCAATGTTCTTACAGAAATTACATACATCTCATGATATACTAGGGATGCCTTGCACAAAAAAAAATCGTAACGTTTATGCAAAAGCCTACGAGACAGTATCGTGATATCATAATTCGAATTAACATTACTGCAGTCACTTAACCCATTGGCTACTGGAACCGGGTAACCCCTGTATAAAGTCTATGCGAATATAAGAATTCAGCAGTCAACGGGTTCAAGATAAAAGGAAAAAAAATCCTGATTATTACCTCTCTAATTTCTCTTCATTTTCCGTAGTTGGTTGATCATTTCGAGCATTTATCGATGAAAACGCATCCTGTCAAAGGTAAATACACAGAAAATAAAGAGAAGAATTAATTACTATACCGTGTTACGAACATGGATAATTCTTACAATCACAACTCCTTAAGTCATTTACTTCTTATTCACTTTATGACAAGGTAATAGTAACATTTGTCAATTAGAATAGAATAAAAGGCGAGATTTTTTTTTGCCAAAGTTTTTCTTTTTTAATAAATTGGGAAATGTAATCTTTAAGATTTTTTTTTTTTTGACGACAGGAAATATATTTCTCATGACGAAAGAAAGGCTACTCCAATGAACGGCTACTCCAATTACTCCTTTAGAAAAGAAATCGTTATTATGCTCTTTATTTTGGCATGTAAATATCATTGCAGTACTGATTCTATCAATGTCAAAATGTATTGCAGTAAATATGGAATCGTCAATATTCACTCACTCCCAATACTGTTTGGCATCTGGGCTCCGTTTCTTCAAGATGATGGCAAGTCGTCTCTATTGTATGTAGACAGGAATGGTCGAAACCGCCACGTTTCCATCTGGGAGGCCGATGTAAGGAGAACGCATTCTGGTCTGTACTGTTAGTGAAGCCATGGGTTGATCTGTCATGTTGTGCTGGACAGATATTTTCCGCACGGTTCCGGCCTGCACTTGATTCTCCTCCTACTGGCACTGAACCTTTACTTCCAATAAGTTTTGTTTGTTCTGTGGTTGTGGCAGTTTTCTCAGGATATTTCAGCGTTGCACTAACGGAAGGATTTAATTCATCCTTTTCCCCGTTTTCCACAAGAGCAGGCATTGTGGGTACAAAATCACTGCGGATTGTTGTGATGTCCTTAATTTCACCAGCATCAGCTAGAGAGTAGCCATCCATGGTGTCCATAGAGAGTGCATCAGATAATTGTTCACGATCAAAGCGTTCGGCTGGACACTTGATACATATATTTTCTTCATTGTCGTACCTCTTTTCATCCTCTAGTAGTGCCACGAATTTGTTTGAAGTATGATATCTTGGCGTATCTAACTGATATCTTCCATATCTAGGATCACCAGTATCTTCGTTGACCGTGTCATAATCACCCCCACGTTGAGTCAGGTATTCAATGACTTTTGCGTTACCTCCTTTTTTTGCTGCCTGAAGCGATGTCAATCCATCGTTGTCCTTTGAGGTGATGTCTGCTCCGTTCAGCGTGAGGAAATCAACTACGTCCGGATGTCCCTCTCGTGCAGCAACATGAAGTGGTGTGCATCCATCGATGTCACTGGATGTGATGTCTGCTCCATTCGATGCAAGGCATTCAAGTACGTCCCGATGTCCTCCTTGTGCAGCTGCATGAAGTGGTGTGTATCCAACAATGTCTTTAGATGTGATGTCTGCTCCATTCAGTGTTAAAAATTCAACTACGCCCCGATGTCCTTCTTGTGCAGCAGCATGGAGTGGTGTCCATCCATCTCTATCTTGTTCGTTGACATTGCCATTGTGGTCAACTAGGTACCTGACTGCATCTGTGTTACCATTATAACATGCTGCATGGAGAGGAGATTTGCCACATTCATTTCTTTCATTCACATTGTAGCCTTTGGAGACTAGGTGTTTTGCAACATCAACATGACCATGTTGTGTTGCAATATAAAGTGAGGTCATTCCGTGAATACTGGTACCCTTAGCTCCATTCACCATGAGAAGTTTGACCGCTTCTAAATGACCTTTACGAACTGCAGCAAGGAATGGTGTCCACCCATTGTGATCTTCTTTGTTCACATCAGATCCCTGTTGAATGAGATATTCCATGACTTCAATGCTACCGTGAGTAGCAGCACCATGAAGAGGAATCATCCCTTCATCATCCTCTTCATTAACATCAGCTCCTTCAGAAATGAAGAATTTGACGAGATGTAGGTGACCAAATTGTGAAACGGCATAGAGTGGAGTCATTCCGCCAAATCTGTTCTGCTTTGCTCCATTAGACACAAGATATTTGACGGCTTCTAGATGGCCATATTCAACAGCAGCATTGAATGGTGTCCAACCAGATTTCATACTCTTGTTCACATCAGATCCTTGTTGAATGAGATATTCCATGACTTCAATGCTACCGTGAGTAGCAGCACCATGAAGAGGAATCTTCCCGTCGTCATTCTCTTCGTTCACATCAGCTCCTTCAGAAAAGAAGAATTTGACGAGATGTAGGTGACCAAATTTTGAAGCTGCATAGAGTGGTGTCCTTCCGCCATATCTGTTCTGCTTTGCTCCATTAGCCACAAGATATTTGACGGCTTCTAGATTGCCATATTGAACAGCAGCATTGAATGGTGTCCAACTAGATTTCATACTCTTGTTCACATCAGATCCTTGTTGAATGAGATATTCCATGACTTCAATGCTACCGTGAGTAGCAGCAGCACCATGAAGAGGAATCCTCCCGTCGTCATTCTCTTCATTCACATCAGCTCCTTCAGAAATGAAGAATTTGACGAGATGTAGGTGACCAAATTGTGTAGCGGCATAGAGTGGATTCATCCCTCCATATCTGTTCTGCTTTGCTCCATTAGCCACAAGATATTTGACGGCTTCTAGATGGCCATACTGAACGGCAGCATTGAATGGTGTCCCACCAGATTTCATACTCTTGTTCACATCAGATCCTTGTTGAATGAGATATTCCATGACTTCAATGCTACCGCCAGTAGCAGCACCATGAAGAGGAATCCTCCCGTCGTCATTCTCTTCATTCACATCAGCTCCTTCAGAAATGAAGAATTTGACGAGATGTAGGTGACCAAGTTTTGAAGCGGCATACAGTGATGTCATTCCGCCATATCTGTTCTGCTTTGCTGCATTAGACACAAGATATTTGACGGATTCTAGATGTCCATATTGAACAGCAGCATTGAATGGTGTCCAACCAGATTTCTTACTCTTGTTCACATCAGATCCCTGTTGAATGAGATATTTCATGACTTCAATTCTACCGTGAATAGCAGCACCATGAAGAGGAATCATCCCTTCGTCATCCTCTTCATTAACATCAGCTCCTTCAGAAATGAAGAATTTGACGAGATGTAGGTGAGCAAATCTCGAAGCGGCATAGAGTGGCGTCATTCCGCCATATCTGTTCTGCTTTGCTCCATTGGCCACAAGATATTTAACGGTTCCTAGATGGCCATATTGAACAGCAGCATTGAATGGGGTCATACCAGATTTCTCACTCTTGTTCACATCAGATCCTTGTTGAATGAGATATTCCATGACTTCAATGCTACCGTGAGTAGCAGCACCATGAAGAGGAATCATCCCTTCATCATCCTCTTCATTAACATCAGCTCCTTCAGAAATGAAGAATTTGACGAGATGTAGGTGACCAAATTGTGAAACGGCATAGAGTGGAGTCATTCCGCCAAATCTGTTCTGCTTTGCTCCATTAGACACAAGATATTTGACGGCTTCTAGATGGCCATATTCAACAGCAGCATTGAATGGTGTACAACCAGATTTCATACTCTTGTTCACATCAGATCCTTGTTGAATGAGATATTCCATGACTTCAATGCTACCGTGAGTAGCAGCACCATGAAGAGGAATCTTCCCGTCGTCATTCTCTTCGTTCACATCAGCTCCTTCAGAAAAGAAGAATTTGACGAGATGTAGGTGACCAAATTTTGAAGCTGCATAGAGTGGTGTCCTTCCGCCATATCTGTTCTGCTTTGCTCCATTAGCCACAAGATATTTGACGGCTTCTAGATTGCCATATTGAACAGCAGCATTGAATGGTGTCCAACCAGATTTCATACTCTTGTTCACATCAGATCCTTGTTGAATGAGATATTCCATGACTTCAGTGCTACCGTGAGTAGCAGCAGCACCATGAAGAGGAATCCTCCCGTCGTCATTCTCTTCATTCACATCAGCTCCTTCAGAAATGAAGAATTTGACGAGATGTAGGTGACCAAATTGTGTAGCGGCATAGAGTGGATTCATCCCTCCATATCTGTTCTGCTTTGCTCCATTAGCCACAAGATATTTGACGGCTTCTAGATGGCCATACTGAACGGCAGCATTGAATGGTGTCCCACCAGATTTCATACTCTTGTTCACATCAGATCCTTGTTGAATGAGATATTCCATGACTTCAATGCTACCGCCAGTAGCAGCACCATGAAGAGGAATCCTCCCGTCGTCATTCTCTTCATTCACATCAGCTCCTTCAGAAATGAAGAATTTGACGAGATGTAGGTGACCAAGTTTTGAAGCGGCATACAGTGATGTCATTCCGGGATATCTGTTCTGCTTTGCTCCATTAGCCACAAGATATTTGATGGCTTCTAGATGGCCATATTGGACAGCAGCATTGAATGGGGTCATACCAGATTTCTCACTCTTGTTCACATCAGATCCCTGTTGAATGAGATATTTCATGACTTCAATTCTACCGTGAATAGCAGCACCATGAAGAGGAATCATCCCTTCGTCATCCTCTTCATTAACATCAGCTCCTTCAGAAATGAAGAATTTGACGAGATGTAGGTGAGCAAATCTCGAAGCGGCATAGAGTGGCGTCATTCCGCCATATCTGTTCTGCTTTGCTCCATTGGCCACAAGATATTTAACGGTTCCTAGATGGCCATATTGAACAGCAGCATTGAATGGGGTCATACCAGATTTCTCACTCTTGTTCACATCAGATCCTTGTTGAATGAGATATTCCATGACTTCAATGCTACCGTGAGTAGCAGCACCATGAAGAGGAATCTTCCCGTTGTCATTCTCTTCATTCACATCAGCTCCTTCAGAAATGAAGAATTTGACGAGATGTAGGTGACCAAATTTTGAAGCGGCATAGAGTGGTGTCCTTCCGCCATATCTGTTCTGCTTTGCTCCATTAGACACAAGATATTTGACGGCTTCTAGATGGCGATATTGAACAGCAGCATTGACTGGTGTCATACCAGATTTCATACTCTTGTTCACATCAGATCCTTGTTGAATGCGATATTCCATGACTTCAATGCTACCGTGAGTACCAGCAGCACCATGAAGAGGAATCATCCCGTCGTCATTCTCTTCATTCACATCAGCTCCTTCACAAATGAAGAATTTGACGAGATGTAGGTGAGCGAATTTCGAAGCGGCATAGAGTGGGGTCATTCCGCGATATCTGTTCTGCTTTGCTCCATTAGCCACAAGATATTTGACGGCTTCTAGATTGCCATATTGAACAGCAGCATTGACTGGTGTCATACCAGATTTCATACTCTTGTTCACATCAGATCCTTGTTGAATGAGATATTCCATGACTTCAATGCTACCGTGAGTAGCAGCACCACGAAGAGGAATCAGCCCGTCGTAATTCTCTTTATTTACATCATCTCCTTCAGAAATGAAGAATTTGACGAGATGTAGGTGACCAAATTTTGAAGCGGCATAGAGTGGGGTCATTCCGGGATATCTGTTCTGCTTTGCTCCATTAGCCACAAGATATTTGACGGCTCCTAGATGGCCATATTGAACAGCAGCATTGAATGGTGTCCAGCCAGAATTATTACTCTTGTTCACATCAGATCCTTGTTGAATGAGATATTCCATGACCTCAATGCTACCGTGAGTAGCAGCACCATGAAGAGGAATCATCCCTTCCTCATCCTCTTCATTAACATCAGCTCCTTCGGAAATGAAGAATTTGACGAGAACTAGATGACCAAATTGTGAAGCGGCATAGAGTGGATTCATTCCGCCATATCTGTTCTGCTTTGCTACATTAGCAATGAGATATTTGACGGCTTCTAGATGGCCATATTGAACAGCAGCATTGAATGGTGTCAAGCCAGATTTCGTACTCTTGTTCGCATCAGATCCCAATTTAATGAGATATTCCATTAATTCAATGCTTCCGTGAGTAGCAGCACCATGAAGAGGAATCATCCCTTCGTCATCCTCTTCATTAACATCAGCTCCTTTAGAAATGAAGAATTTGACGAGATCTAGATGACCAAATTTTGGAGCGGCATAGAGTGGGGTCATTCCGCCATATCTGTTCTGCTTAGGTCCTTTGGCAATGAGACATTTGACCGCTTCTAGATTGCCATATTGAACGGCAGCAGCATCAAATGGTGTCACCAGAGCGCCCTGCATAGGCTTGGATGTGTCGTCCATCGTATCCGAATAAGGTTGTTGCGATATGGCTGAGAATGCACTATCTCCATAATCTGCATTTCCATGCCGTTCCTCTGCTTCCTTATGATCAGTGTTTAGAGTATTTGATGTAGGATGTTGTGGCATATCAAGGATGTCAGCTCTGTAACAAAAGTCCCGTTTCTATCGTTGTACTCATGATTTTATTCAATAAATTAATAATGAAGGAAACAGCTATGTGCCCTATTGTGTCATTAGATACTATTTGGCTAAATTCCAGCTTAAACGAGACCTTACTAAATGATCAATGTGAAATCTGAATACTTCTCCTGATAAATATTAATACAAATATATACGTAAATTTAATCCATCACAGTAAATGAGAACACTAAACAGTATTATTTTATCTTTTAATAGACAGGATACACTGGAGGAGGGTGAGGCGGGCCGGGGACGGAGGAAACCTTGTGAGTTATTAAAGTCCCCTCCCTGCGTGTTGATTCTTCATGATTAGTGAACTGTCTTGCTAATTTGATCATAGTTTTCCTACAATGTAGTTAAGTGGGGAGCATAGTGGGATTTCTTTATTGTCAATATGCCTAGATATGGGAGAATTATGTATCGTTAAGGATCAATAATAAACAGAACTTTGTGTTATGATAAACGCAAACAGGATGCTGGTAGTTGTAGGTACTTGGAACAGGGCACAAAAACGATACGGTGGCAAATCTAAATGCAGTAATTGCTGGTGCCAAAAATTTAATCCTTAAGATGCAAAAAATGTAACAATGAGAGGAGATGGCAGAAAAGTATATGCAATTATTTTCCCGAGCTTCATCTAAGAGGACAGAAGAAAATTAAAAGAAATTGATTTGCCAGAGGTCATTACGCAGAACGAGGTAAGTACGTATGCTGTTGCTCTACAGATGGAAAACATTAAGCATTGTTAAGAGGAAAGAAATTGAAAACATCAATATACATGAGAGATGATTCAAGTCGTCAAAACGGAATAACAAACTTGGTATGAAATTAAGGTGCAGTCATTTGGGTAGATTAAATAATTAACTATGATTGAATAGAAACGGTATGCATAGAAATCGATGAAATGTCGGTGCAGAACTACATTATCCATAAACATGATAAAACTATTTGGTTTTATTTTCTGATCGCTAAATCTACCTTTATTGCAACCCATATCTCATTTGTCTCCCCTTCCCCATCCATCCCTTTCTCCCTCCCCTCTCTCTCTCTCTCCCTCTCTCCATATTACTATCCTTTTCTTTCCCCTTCTCTCCTGCCGGGAATTCTTCTCCCCTTCTTCATCGTTCTCATTTCGAAAAGGATTCTTCACGTTTTTATAATGAAGGAAGAAGATGAATTCTTCCATGTCGCAGATAACAAATGTACTAACCTATTAGCCCCAATTTCCAATTTACACGTGAGCAATATGTGTCACATTGGTGGAAAAAAAAAACCCAAGTACAATTCATGATGATAAATATATCTCTGGTTAAAGACAGCGTGATATAAAATGATGTTAAAAAACAAACAAACAAAGCAAGACTGAACTTACGGTTTCTGATCACGAATTCTGTTGTCACAAACAGCTTCTTTTGAAAGCTTCTTCCCTTTTCCAGATTGCTGTTCAAACTCGCAGGCCTTTGCAATGGGCTGTAAAACATAACAAAAACAATAAATGATGAAAGTAAATATTTTCATTTTTTTACTAAGATTTATATACCTAACAACTGGGTTATGATGGATCTGCTAATTTATTTTCCCCTTAAAACAATGGAATGTACATACATGTATAGTCTTTTAAAAAATCATAGAACAAATAAATGAATAAGACTATAGTTAGCAATAAGTGTGAACTCTAAAATTGACGAACTGAGTATACCGGGTGTCCCAGAAAAAGCGGAACGTGGATTTACAGTACTTTACCTTCAGAAAGGAGATAATCTTTTTACTTTAGTACGTAAAGCATCTTCTGCCAAAGAGAATGATACCAATATCACTAAATTTGGTGAAGTGATTTTGATTCTATGCCCGTTTCTTAAAATACAGTAATTTTCGAATGTCGCATGCTTTTGGTGACAGTGGAGAGCAGAATTGTGTTGGGAATGGCCTTTCATATGGCATGTGTATGGCACGTTTTGTTGCAGACATGCATCAATGGGCTTCCCTCAAAGATCGTATTATGAAAGGCCATCCCGACACAAAGCTACTCTCATCAGTCGCCAAAAATTTGAAAATGACTGTATTTTAAGAAACGGGCATAGAATACAAATTACTTCACTAAATTCTATGATCGTGGTATCATTTTCTTCGGTAGACGATGTTTTACCCACTGATGTAAAAAGATTGTCTACTTTTTAAAGGTAAAGTACTGAAAATCCACCGTTCCGCTTTTTCTGGGACACCCGGTATAACCATATTCGCCCGGCTATTGAAGAAGAGAAAGGCTTTTCTGAGTAACATGAGGACATTCTTTCAAGTTAGTTTAATAAACATTGATTTTAAATCATATGTTAAATCATATAAATGGAATAACCTATTTTGAAAATTAAACAAAACATAACAGGATATTTTCGTTGTGGTTTTATCTTCTCACTTGCAAAGCGACCTCGCCGAGGAGTCAGGAAAGGCAAAATATTTGAAGGTAAGCTTCTAAATTGAATAGAAGGTAACTTTACTGGCCGCTCATGGTAAAACAAAAAGGTCAAAAATCCATAACGATTCTGTAATATCATTCATAACAAGAAAAATAAATCTCAACGAAATATCGCAAAGTAGATTAATTGCAAACAGTAATGACCTATAAAACTCACTATTTTAGTGAAACACATAGATTGGCTTCCGGGGTTAAATGCCAACTACCACCCCACCCCACCCTAAGTCAACGACTAGTTACGAAAGACAAACAGGGACAGTGAGCCCCCCCCCCTTTTTTTTTAAAGCACTGCGTTGAAAATTATAGCTACCTAGAGAAAGCTTATCCTCAATAAATTGCCAAAGTGATCATTCGCTCGGCCTAAAATCTATACAACTCAATCGAGGAGAGGGCTAACGGTTCCAAAAAGCGCTCAGAATGTTCCAAATATTTCAAATTAGTATTGGACTAGTATTGTTGACTCTAGATTCCTTAAAAAGCCAGTTAAGTGATGCGTATACCTTGAAGATGTGAATTACTGTAAAACAATCATTTTTGTTTTATCTTGTTACTACCACTAAAAAATTATTGTCATCATTTCTAAAAGTTCATTTTTCAAATGCTCATTTGTGCAGTTTTGGGCTAAATTAGCACCGGAGAATTTATCAAGTTATGTAAGGGCAACCACTATTTTCCCTTTTGTAAATAACACTTTATTTTTTATCTTTTAAGGGTAACCTCATTTCTTAGTCTAGTTATCATGGCGTAACAGGTGCCTGTTGTTGTTGGCGGAGCCAAAAATTTCCCGGTAACTAAGTCTAGAATCAGTGGCGTAGTTGGATTTCATTTAAGGGAGTGGTAGTGAGCATGCGAAGCGCGCTCCCTACGGGGGAAGTTGCAGGGAGGGGGGGGGGGGGGAGTTTCTCCCCTCCCGCGCGAAACGCGGAAGCACCGACGTTTCTTTCAATTATTGTTCCTTGTCTGCTCCCGCTCTGACGTTCTCTGTCTGTTATGGGAGGTGGGGGCAAAGCCAAAACTTTCCCGGTAACTAAGTCTAGAATCAGTGGCGTAGCTAGGATTTCATTTTAGGGGGCGGTGGTGAGCATGCGAAGGGTGCTCCCTAAGGGGGGGGGGGGGGGTGCAGGGAGGGGGAAGCTCCGATGTTTCTTTGAATTGTTCCTTGTTGCTCCCGCTCTTCTTACGTTCTCTGCGTGTTATGGGGGGGGGGGGGGCATAGCCAAGAATTACCCGCTAACTAAGTCTAGACTAGAATATGTGGGGTAAGGCCAGCACCGCGAGTAGTTTGTAGCGAAGTCCGTAGCGGTTGGGGGCCCAGAGGCCCGCCTTAGGGCCTCTGATGGGGTCCAGAGGCAAGGCCCCTGTGGGAGTCCAGGTAGTGGAGCTGCAGAAGCTTCGGGGTTTTGGTACTAAATTCTCCCTCATTTCTTTTGTTTCCCTTTCCTTTCTTCTTTTTTTTTCCCTTTTCTTATTTTCTTTCCCTCTCTCTTCTTCTTTCTCCATTTTCTTCTTTCTTTCCCTTTCTACCTTCTTTTTTCTTCCTTTCCCTTCCTTTCATTTTTTCCCGGTGGTTTGGTGAATTTTCCCGCTGAAATCCTTGGAGGGGGGGGGGGTTCACTCTGCCCCCCTGCCCCCCGGCTGTTACGCCACTGCTAGTCACTTCAGTTAGTACTAATATATGTAATATTGGATGATGTACCTGTGGCAGCATGTCAGTCATCAAGCTTATTAATGTCATATACCTGTTTGTTTCTCTGTTATTTACAATTAGTAAATGTGTAATTATTGTAATTTTCTTCTTTGTTTACTACAACTGTTTGATGTGGTCATGCATGATAATGCTATATGATGAACAATGCAGAATAAAATCTATGGTGGCCGAGAGGTACGCTCGACAGCTGCTGCAGATCATGTGCGACGTGAATTTCGCAGCCAACTTTGCGTCACAGTCCCGAAATTCGTGACCCTTGACGCGAAATTTGCGTCCCAGACGCAAAATTCTCGACCCGAGATGCAAAATTCATGACCCATGTCACGAAATTCGCGACCCGGGATGCGAAATTCATGACCCGGAAGTGAAATTCGCGACTTCGACGCAAAGTTCGGGTCACGGGTGTCGAATTTCGCGACTGGGAGGCCAAGCTGGCCGCGAAATTTACGTCGCACATGACTTGTTGTCGAGCGTACTTAAGGGCCACCATAAAAATCAAATGAATAAATGAATAAATGAATCAATACGAGCTAGTTGGGAAGAATAAACAATATCATTTGATGAAAACATTCAGATAACTGAAATAAAAAATAATCTGGTTCCGAATATTCATATGAATGATAAAATCACACTTTCAAAGGATAGGATGCCTCCCTGTACTAGAAAAGAAAACCAAATTGGCAACTAATCGTCGTGACCTTAGAATAGTCGTGCGACTGTCTACGATTCTAAGCCGATTTAGCCATTACTCCATAACATCAAACTTAACATTAATCAATATTTACAAGCTTCCGAATGTCTACGATCCGATCATCGATCGTTACGTCACCAAGGTCAAATCGGGTACGCCATCGTTGATAAAGGCTGCAGTTGACAGCCGAAGAGGTAATTTTCATGCTTGTGTTGTGATCAAAAGTTGAATTTCTTGGAATATCTATCTACCAACACAGATGAACTTTCATGATCATATATACCTTTATTATTATTCCATCTATACTATTATCAGTCGCCATGTAGGTTAGAAACTAGAAATTGTTCTTACCTCTGGTCCGTCTGAGACAGTTGATCCTGGACTAATCTCCTCGGCATCTGTGTTTACCCCCATGGTGGAATCACCTGTATAAATTCAGATACAAAGTTCAAAAGAATGGAGCGTGGTATGGTATGGTTTATCCCCACGGAAATGTTACGAAGTGGGAATTACAGGCATTACTACCCATGAGAGTGAAAGCCCAGGAGACCAGCAGTGTCAGCTTTATGGTTGTCCAAAAGTCCTCAGTTCGTCAGTTCTTCAGAAAGCCCATGCACAAGTCCGACAACTCATGAGACTGATTAAAACATGTCTGCCGAGTAGTAAGCACGGAACGAGTTGGCTCATACAAACTTGGGCACCAAGGAGATATAGGATATATCAACGACTTACCTGTACTCCTTAATTTGTCTCGATATATTTTTCATCATCATCATGAGCAACTCACATTACGATCTACGCTCCCAGAAAAGGGTAATTTCGGTCAAAAAAAGAGGAGAACCGACCACTACCAAAAAAAAAAAAGGGGGGGAAGGTTCAGTACCAATTACAGCGATGTAAAAGCAGGGAGTGTCAGAAACGCTGCCACAACGGACCAGCTCTATCAGGACTATGGAGATATAATGTAAACAGCACATCTACACGGTTGACTCGCCACTATGTCAGAAATGCGGAAACTCTTGTCTGAATTTAGATTTTTAAAAAAACTGATGGAAAACGGCGTGTGAAGCTCAACATTTGGCGTAAAACTTTATCAGGTGCTCTATGAAAGTTCGACACTGCATGCATGTATGGTCGGTTCGTGATGCCTGTATGCAGATTGGAAGGGAAAGAAAAAAAAAACAGAAAAAAATCCCGTTTTATCAGCAACACTTTTCAGTGACCTGTTACTCCAATACAGTTTTTTTTTTTTCTGGGGGAGCTAAGTAATGGTGATGATAATGATGGTGACTTATTTCATTTGACATAAATATTGTTGTGTCGTCAGCAAAGAGAAAAAAATTCAAATTATTTGAGACATATCGGATATCATCAATATATAACAAAAAAATTATGGGCCAGGGTTACTCCCTCGTGTAATTCCAAACATACTACACTGCATTTTGGAATTAATATCATTAAATTATATATACTGTTGACGATAAGAAAGATCACCGGCGTAGCCAGGAAGTTTCAACAGAGGGCCAAGGCGAGGGGGGGGGGGAAAGTGTGGCAGGGGGTATTCCCCTCCCACGGTAGGGAGATTTTCGAAAATTCGTGCAGGAAAATGGCATTTTCTGCACACTAAATTCATTATTAGGGGTAACTTATATGAGAATTGGCATATGGGGGGGGGGGGGGGGGCAAGGCGAGGGTACGGGAGGGGGTATCCCCTCCCACGGTAAGGGGATTCTTGAAAATATGTGCATGAAAATGGCATTTCCTGCTCGCTAAAATTCAGTATTAGGGATAACTTATTTGAAAAGTGGCTTATTTACGTTTTACTTTCATTTCGCAGGGTTGGGGTAGGGTAAATTATGTGAAGTGGACTCGATGCTATTTTTTTGTTTTGCTCGCCGATCAACAGGGGGCATGGCCCCCTTGTGCCCCCCCCCCCTCTCCCTAGCTACGCCAGTGAGAAAGATAACTCTGGAACCAAGGTCGGCGCCAGGATTTTTTTTAAAAGGGGGCAAGATGATCCATAGGTGAGTTTATTTACGTTTTAAAATGAACAAATAGGGGTGCTAGTCGCATGTCCAAGCCCTCTCTTTCCCCATACTCTACTTTATTCTTCCTCCTCTTTTTCTTCTTTTTTTCTCTTTTTATCACTTGAAAAATCACGGGGGCGGTCAACCCCTTGCCCCCTGTAGCGCTGCCCATGTCTAGAACCAAAGTAACTGTGTACTTTTTATGCATTATATGCAATTTGCTCAACAGAATACTATGGTCCAGACAGTCGAAAACCTTGGACAAGTCAAGGAATAATGGTAGTTTGTTTGGAATCAAGAGCTACCGATACCTTATGAACAAGTTCAGTTAGCGCAGAAGATGTGGAATGATGTTGCCCCAAACCAAAGTGAATTGCAAGAGAGCAAGTTAAATATCTCCACAAAGTCTAGGAGACGATTGAACATACATCCTTCAACGATTTTAGAAAAGAATGGAAGCAGAGAAATTGGGCGGCGATAGCTTCATTGTAGTTTATCCCGAATTATAGAGGGGGATAACCTTTGCAATATTCAGTTTCTTTCTTGAATAATACCGGAAGATATAGATGAATTAAAATTTGCAGAGAGAGAGAAATTTACAGATCAAATATATTTTTTTAACAAATACTTTTATTTGGTTAAACCCAGGGCTCATGCCATTCTTCATTTCACAAACAATATCAGTAATTTATATTTTAGTTAAAGGCTTGTTATTGGCTTAAAATAAAAACAGTGAGGGTTGTTTGGAATATTGCACTGAAAGCCATCATTATAATTCTTCCTTACAAGAATGTTCGCCAACGAGTTGGGAGCTTTATCCCCCCCCCCCCCCTCCAAAATAGAATTATTGAATCTATCAGCAACAACTGAACTTTCACAAGCATTACCATTAAATTTGGGAGACTGAATCACTCTTCTTTTTAATAAACAACATCAAAACAACAGCAATGATAATGATAAAAATAATAGTAATAATAATGATGATGATGATAATGACAATAATAACAACAACAATGACAATAATGTGATGATAATAATGACAATTTTGTTAGCCTCTGTAATCCAATTCAATTTTAATTAGTAAAGCAATTAATTCTTCGGATTCATGAAATCATGAACAGTTGTGATATATCCCCTGTGCGTGCTTAAATCTAGAATTGAAAATCTTTCCCGCATTGTACCCAAAGACTTCCTGAAATGCTGATTTCAGGGGAAAATAGCCCTCCGAGGTATAAAAAGATCATACATCTGTGGCCAACACTCGAATCGAAATGAAAAGACGAAATATTTTTGTTGTTGATGGCTCATTGTCAATTAAGGAAACACCTTTATTAATCGTCATGCCTTTTCCTCAAATTGAAAAGCAAAGGCAGGAGCTGTGGAAGCATTCATAGTTATTTTTCAAAATTGAAAAAAGGTCATTTTTATCATCTGCTATTCAAAAATGTTTTTTTCTCAAACTCCGTATGGGAGTGTTTGTTTTTCTCAAACTCTGTAGGGAATTTATCTTTTCAAACTGGATTTCATCAGGCCTTTCACTTTATTTCATGAGAAAAGCAATGCTTACGAATTATGCAGCAGATCAAATGAGCGATAATTATGATGTCCATGAACACAGAATCCCCAAGCAACTTTCTCACAGTGTGCATACAAACACGAAACCATCCATTCAAATGCAAATAAGACATGGTGATGTTTAAGGCCTATGAAATAGTGAATTTTGAAAACTCATTTGTTTTATGATATGGAGTTGATTCCTTGGAAAAAAACTTATAGTTCTGCATTAAAACATCGAGTCTAACATTGTCATGTATCAACATCGACACCAGAAAAGATAATGCGTTGGCGGAAACTGATTTAGACGTCGTCACATAAATTGATCCCTATGCAGTCAAACGTAAAAATGTACCGTACAAAAATGGCACCAACAAACGCAAGGGAATGAATCTATACAGATAATGTGAACTATTACTGCTCCGTCACAGAACAACAGGCAATTAAAACGAGGGTACTTTTCTGACTCACCTGTAACAGAACCTAAATGCCCTGACAGTTTGTGCTTACCTTAAACATATGTACACAGAAAAAAAAATTGCTTCCTCATCGACTAATTCTACCTTTCTGTTCATAGCAGTCGGATAGCCCGAAGAGAGAAAAATCACGAAAAGGTGAGAGAGAGAGAGAGAGAGAGGGCGTTGTTAAGAAACAGAAAACGTCAAATTCCGTTGCAATTATCGGCGAAGGATAGTTACGTGATAAAAAGTACTGGATATATATCTTTTGAAGTCAAAGTTAGAAGTTATCAGCCTATTTCGGCTTACGAAAAAAGGACGAAGTTAGGGAATCGATATTTATTACAATATTCCTTCAAAGTATATATTTTAGTGTGTCTTGTTTAGAATTGGGATGATTCGGCTCATATTCTTATCCTGTTTCTTATCCTCCTGCTCCTCTCTCTCTCTCTCTCTCTCTTTATCTCTCTCCATCTCTTTCTCTCCCCCTCCTCTTCATTCTTCATTCACTTTTTTCGGCTATCCGATGAGGAGACGAACAGGCCATGAGACATCAGGCCTTCCCAAGACTGCTATGAACATGAGCTAGCAATGGTGAAATTAGTCAAGGCAATAAAATCAGCAATTCTTCTTCCGCTTTGAAATATCCAGTTTAGGAACGAATTTTAAGTGTTTTTAAGTTTCAGTTCTGCATACAGTTCTCAGGAGTCAGATTTTGCCTAGGAATTGCATTGAAATGTAATTTCCTGAACACAATGTGAGATTTCCATGTTTCTGGATATCATATAGACTGATCTTTCTATCCGGAACAGGCTTGACGAAATTTGTTTAAAAAGGTAATTCCCTCACAGAATTTGAGGGCTCTGCCTAGCAGATTTGGGCAGAAAAACAACTTTAAATAGGAAATTGTAACAATGACTCTTTTGAACATGATGAATGCTTCACATAGCTTAGAGCTGCCTTTGCCACTGGTTGCGTTTGAATTTATACACCATACATAATGGTTGGGGTTTTCCGCCCACATTGGCTGTATGTATTGATCCCACTTTGAAAAAAAAATGGCAATGAGCCAAAGTTTCTAATACGAATCTGAAAACTGCTGGGTGGGACTGAACCTTCTCACCACTGGTTACTTGTTAACATGGTGTGGCAGATACACAGTAAACCGTCCTGTAAATCTGCCTATATCTGCCGATCGTCACATGTATGTTTAAATGCATGTCACCAATTATAAAACCCTTATGCGATTAGTCAAGAAAATTGGCATAGCCTATTAATAGGCATTTTTCCATGGTGGTGCTATACAAGATGCGATAACTTCATTCTCATTGTCGAAAAGTTTAGAAGTTTTCTATTAAAATGAGGTTTATGTATAGGTCTTATCCAGACGAGGAATAAGAAATAACTTACTTTTTGTCCACCGCTCACCAACTAATACTGTCTGCTGTATGCCTCTACTGAGAGATTATTGTTTCGGCTTCTGATCGCTTTTTATTGTAATGTCTTAATATCATTGACATACTTTTATTTCTAACACTATTTTATACCTTCACTCTTTCGATGCACTGTCCTACAGGATAAGAATCATTGTACCCTAGCTGTTCTCACATAATCATGTCATGCTAGAAATAGATTTCAAATATACAGTCACTTATCAACAAACCATCTTAGAAGTAATCGTCGAACTCATACGATGACAAACGAAAAAAAATGTATGTACCACATCAAAACATGAGCAGCTATATTATTGAAGCTATTTATGGCAATGGATTATGTCTTTCTCCCTACCCCTAACTGCTAAACCGTAATTCATGTTTGTTTTATTGTTACCTAGAATTTTCAGTCATTATGTTCAACTACAACAATAGAAATGTAAAGTCTATTATTCTATTTTCCCGTTAACTACTGAATTCTATCATACTGATCCCCTAGATATAGACCAAGTTCACAACGCAAGAGGGCAGCAGACTGTTCGACACAGTTCAACATACTGCGGTGGGCGCTCCAACTTTTATAGTACACAAGTCAATAGCGCGTTATGTACATTCGTTCGATTTTTTGTCTATTTTGACCAATATAGGCAGATTTCTTTTAATATTTGCAATGAGAAATTGTCAGGGAAGTTCAGGTCGCAGCTGTGTAGTGCTCGAATGCCACAAGAATTGGAGAAAGTTTAAAAATTGGAAGCTAACTGAGTGCGAAATTCACTCGCTTTTGACTCATGAAGCCTGTTTGTGTGAGAAGCCGTACTCCCTACACAGGTTTCCGTAAGCAATGCGAAGGAATCCGTCGCCAGTGGGTAAAAATATCAACAGAAAGGACTTTGAAGTCAAGAAACATTATCATTATGTACTTTGGCGTAAAATTTAATGAGTGAAAACATGACTTTGTAAAAAGGGTAAGATTGAGGGCCCCGTTTACTACGGCTTCTATGCTGCAAGCGAACTTATACTGACAAAACTAAGTTGAAAAACTATCGAAAGTACAAAAATACATCACACATTCATCTGTCAGATATGGCCATTGTCTTACCTCATGTACCCATATATCCATGCTTTATTTTATTGATCTAGAGTAAAGTAAATGGAAAAATGTTAGAGCATATCTCATATCTTACATTCATTTTGTACACAGAGCCAATCGCGATCAGCGCGCTTGCCCACCGCACCAATGGCGTCGCCGATAGAGGGCCAAATACATAAACCGGAGGTGAAATTGGTCTATAATACAAGAACTATTATGTTCTGATAGGCAGTAGGTTAACTGGTGATATTAAAGTAAAGTAAAGTATTAAAGATAAACACTTTTTAAAGTATTGTTTCATCTGTGTTCTTATAGGTAAGCCGCTTTGTAGGTTTAAAAGGTGTGCTTACCCAAAGTCCTGGGAAGGTTGACCTTGGACTTCACCGTCCGTCTTCACGGCTATAGTGGAATCACCTGTATCAAGTAAAATATAATGGCTGTCTTTAACCCGTTGAACACGATTTGATTTCAGTATAATACACATTTCCCATAGACCCTAGCCCGAGTTATCTCGGGCATAGGGCTCAACGGATTAAGAATGTGACATGCGTGCATTATACCAGAGAAAAGTAAAATGGAATTGCCAAACATTTTATTATATTCGCCTGCAGCTCAGAAATGACAACCTAGGAGACCGAGAGTGCTAGTTTAATGGGGCTTCTGAAAGGTCGTTAGCAAGCGTGCGTGTCCGATGCCGACACCTCTGTAGAGCCACCAAATGTGCAAACATGACGCCCCCCTCCTGTTAAAATGACTATAACGAAGATGGCCCTACGTTGGCAAAAATCAACATCATCATTACCATTAATTCCCTTTATTAGAATTCATGTTTTGCTTTGCAGTGAATTCTATTAAGTATGCTGACCATTTATCCGTTACATTTAAATTTTATGAAATTCATGTTCAGCTCCCTGTGATTGTCTGTGTGTTCAACCAAATTCTAAAATTTTATGCACCGTATTATTTCCATTGGCATAACATCATGGAATTTCGAAATAGGTTAAATTTTATGGTTTTCTTTTTATCTGGCAGTGAATATTTTAAAAATATTTTAGTTATACACTCGATGAAATCAGTAGTAAGAAATTAATGCAAAGTACAAGCTCGAGTTCCCTAATAATACATCCAGTCATACTTCTGTCAAATTCAATCAACGTACCCTACATTTTATTTCTTAATCCCGTCAACGTAGTATTTTTCTCCATCTTTTGCCCTAATAGGCATTTTTGTTTACAATAAATAAAAAAAAATCACGTTTAAAAAGTTTTGCCCATTGCGCACCTACAAGTATTTTATTTGATTAAATTAATAACGAAACAAAAATTATGTCAAAATCATACGAGATATGATGACATTTTTTTTCTGTGCTGTGTTTGTTTTGTTTACTTTTTATTATCATTGGTATGTAGGTGAAAAATTAATGCTGATTGTAAGCTAGAAAGGCAGAAATTCTTTTGCTATACTCAACATCATTGTTTCCCCTTTGTAAGTCACTGTGGTTTGATTGTTTGAATGCTTATTTTGTTTCGTTTTCTTTATTTGATTCTTTAAAATGTAGATAGTTCATCATCAAAAGGTAAGGATTTTATCAACTATTCTAGAAGAAAATTAAAAAGCATTTAAACGTTTATATTCATTGAATAAAATGACAGACAATTAATATTTCACTTTAGATGTTAAGGAATTAAAAAATAGATTTATTTCAAAACCAACGATTTAATACTCCGCATTATTTAATTAACACTGTTGGATTTCCAAACACGTGTTCTGGTATCCTGGTTTCCTTTTTAGAAGAGATCTGTGCCTGAATATCTTCACACAAGTAGAGTGAATTTTGCTTGTGGAAAGTAATCCAAACTTCAATCTCGAGTTCGTCCAATAACACCTCCAATCATACTTTTGTCAAAATAAGACCAGCCAACACACTTTATATCACCCATTCTGTCAGTAATTTTCTTGCCTCATTCAACCTAACTAAACTGTTCGCTCCAACTATGAAGATAATCTAGCAGTTTTAGTTGTTTGTTTGTTGATTTTTTTTGACCCGTAGTAAGGACATCACTTATCTTATCCCACCCTTAGAGTGCTGTCCCAGCAACAAGGGCAGAATAATGTTTTCTCCAACTCTTAAAGGACGATCAAAATCTACAAATGTATAGATTATGTTAGACATGTTAGATACTAAGCACAAATTTCATAATACTTACTTCAAATGGGCCAATACTACACATAAGTATCCATGTCCTGGTAGAAATAAAACTTAAAATAATTTGCCAGTCCGAAATTGTCGTCCAATATGGCGGCGAAGCTAATGCGCATCAACCACCAAACTGTCGCGAAGTAATTTACCTTTCCTGGGGACGATATCGGGAAGGCCTCTTTTGTCATCATAGGGTCATGTGATCTAAATATATATTTTTTTTCTTTTGTCGCCGCAGGGTATTTTCCTTATCCAACAAAATCACTTTGTTTGTTGGAGGGCATACACAGGTTTAAGCTTTGTTGTGTTTGTTCAGCGTGCATTCAAGGAATGTTATGTTTCACCCATGTCATGCACACTCAGTTTGGTCACGCAGCATACCATATTTGGAAAATAATTTGTTTAATAAAGTAAGCACGAAAATGTGGATTGCGCTTCCATCTCTGGCACAGTTGGGACAAATCTCTAGTCTACACCGTGTGTCACGACGTCCATCATGTCAAACATCACATGATAAGGAGTCACGTGACAGTCTCTGAAAGTCTCCAAATGTTTCCCGCCATATTAGCTCCATAGACTCGACCCAACCTTAGCGCAGTATGATTACACCGTCAAACGATGATGAGTTTATCCCATCGAAACGTAAGGGGATCTAATTAACGATACGTTCGGATTTGAATTATAGCCCTAACTCAATCAAGATTTATATGATTTTTAACTCTTCAAAATGTAGAAACGCTTACCTAGTTAGTGATTGAAATGTAAATATATGAACTTCAAGCTTTATCACATTTCCTTCCAAACTATATTTATAGTGAATTGTACCACGCTACCCTTCCAAAATCAGGATGGGAATATTCATGCCAAAGAACCAAAGCACACCTTCCAGCAAAAAGCGATCCCCTCCCAAAATAACATTCCGACCTAGTAGCAAATTAGGGAGGCCGTTTACTTTGAATGTTGAAATCTTTTTAAGTATATTTTGGTGACAAAGTCATATTTTTTTTCTCTGATACAATAGTTTATATGTTCGGAAGGGGCGTCGAACCCTCCCCCTCGCGAAATAATGCCCCGATACATATGCTCGGAGCAAGTTTAGCATGTTTAGGACGATTGAAATTAAATATCTTTCATCACTACGAGCATCCACTTGTTTTGTGCTTTTCAGATCAATTCCTACATTGATGATGTTGTTAATGTTGTTATGGCTGTTTTTCGTTTCTAAGTAGTGTGATAAATAATAGCCGACCCTTTACAGTTTTATCATTGTTGTCGGACATGTTTGACAGATTTCATACACAAATTCCCTTGATCTGTAATTTCTATGGCATACAAATATCTATTTTATATAACAAGCTTGGATGATGTAAGATAGAATATGAATATTTATATGTAAGGAGGGTCAGATAGGACACTCGTGTGTTGCAGCACGTATTGTCGCCCCTCCACATATTGTCGACAGCGAAAATATGTGTAGAATTTGTCAAAACCATGTCGCACATATTGTCACCGACGACTATTTGTGCTGCTTTTGCTGTATCCTACTTTTCTCCCCATTGGCGATACTATGTGCGTGGAAGTTGAAACCTATAACTGCACAAATTGTCGCCATTTACTATGTTCCGAAACATAGAATGACAATGGCAGAAATGATATTGATGACGCCGATGATGAAGATAATGATGATGATGATGATTTGATTATGGTGGTGTTGTTTTTGTTGATATAGTGCAGATTTTTATCAAATAAGGGTTGTGAAAAGGTTTATTTTCAACTGTAGGCGTAGCCGGGGGGATTTTTCCCTTACCCTGCCATTACTCTTTGAACCGAGAGCAAAACAAACGCACAAAAAGCATATTCATTCAGTTTTACTCAAAATTTATGCTTAAATAAGGGGTCTTATGTCTGTATGCCCACCGCAAACTATACGATCCGACTGTGACCCGATTTTCGAATAAATGACATTTTGCCTTAAATATGAAAGTATAAACATGTAAAATTATCTTATTTGTAGTTCGGAATGTTGATGGAAATACTGAACCGAAATCTTGGTTAACCTCAAGCCATAATGTCGTAACCTCAATACGACTATCGGAAACTTTGATCATTAAGAGTTTACATGTTAAAAACAAAGTTTTCCAATATCGGATTGCAGACTGATCGTATATTGTGCGGTGTGCTTTAGGGCAATCAGACTAGTAGAATCCGATGAAATTGATATCAAACACTTGTGACGTTTCTGAAACACTGATGTTTGTTGTTTCCTCAAGTATGGTGAATAGCCATTTCAACAGAAGTTAATTTTCATAAGGTTCCACAACATTAAGAAACAATTACCAGTCAAAATTTACAGGAATTAAACTAGAAAAATGAAATGAAAAAAAAAATATAATAAAACAAACAATTAACAGTATGCAAAAAAATATACAAAAGTGGCTTATAAAATGACAAATTATAAATGACAAACCTACAACCAGCTTTATAGTATATCATTCCAGTAACTGATACTTAAATAAAGGGATACACGTACATAATTAGACAGATGGATGAATGAACAGAAGGATTTGTTTTAGATATGTGGAAGAAAAGAACGTAATAGAAATAGATTTTGATACAGATAAAGGAATACAATAATGTAGATAGATATATGGACAGAACGATAGAGGGATACGTGTAGATAGATAGGTAGATGAAAAGATAGAATGATGGATAGATAGAGGGATACATGCAGATAGACAGAGTGATGGGCAGGTGTAGACAGATATATAAACGGATAGGTAAATGGAAAGATAGATGAATGGACGGATGAATAAACAGATTGAGTTCTTACTTTTTAGTGTTATAAGGAGTAAATTAATATGTTGGTCATGACCATGAACAAACGAAATTGAATCGGACAACCATTATGTAATTCACATGGTGAAAACAGATTGCAAGTTAGTTAAGAAATTTATATGTTTATAGAAAGTGTTTGTTTAGTTTCAGTATAGACCAACACCGAAACTGGATAACTTTTCAATGATATCAACGTTATTCCTATCATGTGTGTCTCTCTCTCTAAGCGTACAATGCAATACCTATCGTCACGAACAATATTGATGTGCATCTAGCATTCTATTGCTCAATCCCTGTCTCAGTCTGTCTGTCTGTCTGTCTTTCTCTCTCTCTCTCTCTCCCTCTCCCCAGTTTCTTTCTTTACACCAACATCGGTCCATTGTTGTTTTTCAGATAACACACATAAAACATCATGCAGCAAAATTTTAAAACTGTCAGTTTGTATTGCTCTAACGATTGTAATATTACCTGTAAATGTCGAATAAGCTAAATCCTATCATTTATCATTTACCATGTTTGCCATTGTACTATGGCATTGCTACTGTTGGTATTTTCGATGATGACAATGATAATAATGATGAAGATAATGTAATTTTCTATTTGTCGATGACACTCTTTCTGCGTGAATAATCTGGTATTATTGGCACCTGATATCATCACAAGAGGGCGCTCATAATTCTCTTATTTCTAGAGTCCCTTGATAGAGAGATTTACGACATCCACTGTTACGCAGTATTTCTTTTTAATTGTGATGATCACCCTGGTGTTCGAAACAGAAAGAATTCGAACGCCATGTTTTTTTTTTCCAAAAAATTAAGACGTCCATGTCCCAACTCTGTCTATTCAGGGACTCTACTCATTTCCAGAACCATTGATTACAGAGTTTGGCCAATTCGGTTTTAGTAAGTTACAATATGGCGAAATTTCTTTTGTTTTTTGCTTGCCCAACATTGAAAGCTATATGCTCCATGTTGTAACCTACTGAATCTGAGTTGGCAAAACTTAATCATTAGAAGAAACGGGACATTTTTCCCCATAAAAAAAATACCTCATAGGCCTTAAGAATCTATTTGAAAACATTATGGCCATAAAAATAGTAATTACAATTCAGATTCACTATATCAGTAAGTCCACTGGCCCGTGGCAGGACTTATAGACTTACAAGTGAAGAATATTAACTGGAGGCCAATATGTGACTCGACTATTATAGTCCTCAATACTTACAAGTTCCTGAGGCAATCCTCGTTTACCTTCAAATTGTTAATCGATCAGAGAAAATCTAACCCTCATGAAAAGATGGAAGCTAAAAACAATATTAAATTCTAAAAATGTTTTCATTTTCGTTCTTTCATCCTGATAGTCTAATAAGTGATATTAGTGAATAATGGTTATTCTCCAATCAAGGCTGTATTATGCTCCACTAAGAGCCCGTAGATCCTAGAGATGAATTTAACCCCATTAACATAATTGAAAATACGATTATTAATTATTTTTTTATCGCGCTCTTCTATGGATTATGCTAATTGGCCCAGTAATAATAGTAAAAAATGAACTGTATTGGTCGCTAATTGCCTTTTTCAGAAGAATATCAAATATGGATTGTATACAGTATTACTGGTCGATAGTACCATCACAGAATGAAACGAGAATAGAATTCGTCATAGACTCGTGACGAATTAGGTGGTCTGTCGACATCTTTTAGGTTTCGACATGGATTGTGATAAATTCGTTGGTAAGACTTTTGATAAAATTTTTGCGCCTCGATAGGAGACTAACGTCATAGAAATTGGATGGTTTGATATCGCAGAATACTTAAAAGATGATCCAAAGCTTGAATTCACCTTAACGAATCAGATTTTCTATAGAGTTATACATAAACTACTGTGCGCTGCATTGCTATTGTCATAACGGGCCAAAATCAGCAGTTTATTTCATCGACTGTAACTGTATGTGTAATCAAATAGTTAAAGAGGATAGTAATATAACATGTAAAAATAAAGCAAACGGGAAAAATATTGTCCCCTTCCCTCCGGGACTCGAACCAGGGACCTTGAGCATGGGAGGCAAGTGCTTTGAAGGTATCTGAAAACAGCTCATAGAGATAACACGTTGATTCAAAACGGAATTCTAATATCAGGTTTTCCAGTCAAAATTTCACATGTATTCGACATTCGATTAAAAAACATATGTATGCCTAAGATAGAGATTTCTCTCAGCTGCAACATACACAAAGATGGGCGAAAATCAATCAGAAATAAGGAAAATGTTGATCAAAGAAGACGAGAATGTAGAATCAAGAATTACATAAAGGTCATGTCCCATAGAGAATACACGCAAATTGAGAAAAATTGACATTGTACCTTTAATCGTAAATTTAGACCATGATGTCGTCATCAAAATGATAACAATGAATTAAATATTTGTAGAGAATTGTCTCAGCTACAACATATCAAAATCTCAGCGAAAATTGATGAATTGTAAGCGAGATAGTCTCGGTTAAAGGTAAAAAATATGACTTCGTTATTGAAAAAATGAAATTTTGACTTCAGCTGAGAATATGACGATGTTCCGACTGCTCAACCCTCAAATTTTTTTCGTGAATTCAAATCTTCATTTCATAGGCTTTCAGAAAATCCAAAAAAATTGGGGGGTCCCCATATTATTTCACGAGCTATGGCAGATTTTAAAAGGGCATGTTTGTGCATGTTTTTACGTTATTTGCCCCATAGACGCGCGCACGGATTTTGAACTTTGACGCGCGCGTGCGGCCTTATGATGAGGTGAAATCGACTTTTTAATTGATGTGAATTGTCAAGAAAAGTATTAGGATCGCAAATCAAGTGAAAAAACGGTGTTTTTACGTTTTCTTTGATGTGCGCACGCAAATATGGCGCGCGCGGACGCGGACGCGCGCAAATTTTTGAAATGCTTAAAATGGCCTGAAATGTGTGCAAAATGAATATGAGTCGATTCTGAGCATTTTTAATTTTTGCGCGCGCACCGACGCGCAGACGTACGCGTACGCGCGCGTCTTAATGAATGGAATTATTCAGATTGATATGAATATTCATCATGCTAAGTATGAATGAGAAGTGACATTCCGTTAAGAAGATATGATCATGAAATGATATTTACAAAATGGCGCCTGGATGACGTCACGATGATCTGATGAACTTGAAAATGAGTAAAAAACCGAGATCTCGTAAGGACTGATAATTCATGAAAATTTGGCAAAAAATGACAGGGCCAGTTCTGAGATTTCGACTGCACAAAAAAGTAGGTACCAATAAAGAGAATAAATAACGAGATTTAATTCGTCATTTGATCAGACGAATTAGGTGGTCTGTCGTCTTTTTGATAAGGATATGATATCTATGATTATGAAAGGTATATCACAGTTGTCCTTTCATACATCATTTTCATCATCAGGGTTTGTATCACAGTCAACATAACTATCTCATTATCATGGTCATCAAGAGGATTATAGTCATTCCCAATTAAAGTCCCCATTGAGAGAAAATTTACAAAGAGGAAACAGCCCTGACAAAAACGTTTTGTCAACGTTCTGAAAACGTTTTGTGAACGTTTATTAAAGACAAAGATGTAGCGGACCTAATAAAAATGTTTTGTAAACGATTTATGAACCTTCTGAAAATGTTTTGCGAACGTTTTTTCTTTAAGACGAAGAGGTAGCAGATGTAATAAAACCATTTTGTGAATGTTCTGAAAACGTTTTGTCAACGTTTACCAAAGACTAAAACGTAGCGGACGTGATAAAAACGTTTTTTAAAGAAGTTATGAAAACCTTTTTGTGAACTTTCTGAAAACATTTTCTGAACATTTATTAAAAATGAAGCTGAAGCGGAACTAATAAAAACGTGTTATAAACGTTTTATGAATGTTCTGAAAACGTTTTGTAAACATTATGAAAACATTTTGTGAACGTTTAAGACGTAACAGACCTAATACAAACATTTTGTAAACGTTTTGTCAACGTTCAGAAAATGTTTTGAAAACGTTTATTAAAGAGGAAGACGTAGCAGACCTAAAAAACAAACGTTTTCTGAACGTTCTGAAAACGTTTTGCGAACGTTTATAAAAGACGAAGACATAGATGACCTAATACAAACGTTTTGTCAACGTTCAGAAAATGTTTTGAAAACGCTTATTAAAGACGAAGACGTAGCAGACCTAAAAAAAAAATGTTTTCTGAACGTTCTGAAAACGTTTTGCGAACGTTTATAAAAGACGAAGACATAGCGGGCCTAATAAAAATGTTTTGTTAATGTTTTATGAACGTTCTGAAAGCGTTTTGTGAATGTCTATTAAATATGAAGACGTAGTGGACCTAATAAAAACGTTTTGTTAACGTTTTGTGAACGTTAATTGAAATCTAAAACTTAGCGGACCTAAAGAAAACGTATTGGAAACATTTTGTGAACGTTCTGAAAATATTGTGTGAATGTTTATTCAAGACAAAGACGAAGACGTTGACAAAACGTTCTGAAAACGTTTTGTAAACGGTTATTAAAGACGAAGACGTAGCAGACCTAATAGCGGACCTAATAAAAAACGTTTTGTAAACGTTTTGTGAACGTTCCGAAAACATTTTCTGAACGTTTATTAAAGTCGAAGACGAAACGGATCTAATATAAATGTTTTGTAACAATTATTAAAGACGAAGATGTAGCAGACCTAATAAATGTGTTCTAAGAACGTTCTGAAACGTTTTGTGTTGGGTAATCTATTTGCTGTCTAATCACCAGTTTATCTAATGTTCGATGACCTGATGAACTCAAAAAATATTCAGGTCTGAGAAGGAGACTAGCATCACAGACACAGGACGATTTGACTTTTAGTATTATGCAAAGTTAACCCTAAACGTTCACTACACGTTCATGAATCATATTTTCAATAGGGTTGTACATAAACTAATGTACACTGCATTGCAATAGACATAACAGGCAAAATAACGCAGTTATGGAATTGTTTGTAATTGTATGTATCAACGTAGTCGATGAAGATGGTAATATAACAGGGCAAAAAATGTAAAAAAAAAAAAAAAAAAAAAAAAAAAAAATTGGCACCGCCGTCGCCGGGAGTCGAACCAGGGACCATGAGGATGTGAGACCAGTGCTTTACCGATGGACCAGAATATAGTCCATAGAGATAACACGTAGATGGAAAATGGGATTCCTAAATCATATCTTCCAGTTCAAATTTCGATATGTTCCTGACTTCTGATTAAAAAATAAATGGCACACTTACGATAGAGAATTTTCTCAGCTACAACATACTCGAAGCTGGGCGAAAATAGAGCAGAAATAAGGGAGCTGTTGCTCAAAAAAGACGGGAATGTAGAATCAAGAAATAGAAAAAGGTCATGTCCCATAGACAATACACGCAAAATGTGAAAAAATGACATGCCTCCATTTATCGTAAGATTAGACCATGACGCAGTTCTCTAAATGAAAAATAAAGGCAATTGGTATATAAGAGCATTGTCTCAGCTACAACATACTGAAATCCCGGCGAAAATCGACCAACAATAAGCGAGATAGTCTTGATTAAAGGTAAAAAACATGACGTCATAATTGAAAAAATGAAATTTTGAGTTCACATGAGAATATGGTAACGTTCCGACCGTTCGACCCCCAAATTTTTTTCATGAATTCAAATCTTCAATTCATAGGCTTTCAGAAAATGTAAAAAAAATGGGGGGTCCCCATGCTTTTTAACGAGCTATGGCGGATTTTAAAGGGGCATGTTTTTGCATGTTTTTACGTTATTTGCCCCATAGACGCGCGCACGGATTTTAAACTTTGACGCGCGCGTGCGGCGTTATGGTCAGTTGAAATCGATTCTAAATTGATGGAAATGGTCAAGAAATGTCTCAGAATTGCAAATCAAGTGAAAAAAACGGCATTTTTACGTTATCTACAAGTAGCGCACGCGCAAAACGCGCGCGCGGGCGCTTACGCGCGGAAATTTTTGAAATGCTTAAATTGACCTGAAATGGATTTTGGTTTGATCCATGAGTGATTTTGAGCATTTTTAAATTTTGCGCGCGCACTGACGCGCGGACGTACGCGTACGCGCGCGTTTGAAAAGTTGGAATTGTTCAGATTTATATGAATATTCATCATGCCAAATATAAATGAAAACTGACATTCCGTTATGAAGATATGATCATGAGATGATATTTACAAAATGGCGCCTGGATGACGTCACGATGACCCGATGTACTTGAAAATGACTAAACATCCGAGATCTCGTTATGACTGATGATTCCTGAAAATTTGACGAAAAATGATTGACCCAGTTCTGAGATCTCGACTGCACAAAAAAGTGGGTACCAATAAAAAGAATAACGAGAATAGAATTCGTCATAGACTCGTGACGAATTAGGTGGTCTGTCGACGTCTTTTAGGTTTTGACACGGACAGTGAGAAAGTCAGTGGTAAAGACTATTTATCAATATTTACGTCTGAATAGGGGACTAACATAAGAGAAATTCGACGTTTTGATATCGCAGTATAATGAAAGGTTGAACAAATGGTTTATTTCACGTTAACGAATCAGATGTTCAATAGGGTTGTACATAAACTACTGTGCACTGCATTGCAATTGTCATAACGGGCCAAAATCAGCAGTTTATTTCATTGACTGTGACTGTATATGTAATCATATAGTTAAAGAGGATAGTAATATAACATGTAAAAATAAAGCAAACGGAAAAAAAATTGCCCCCTTCCCTCCGGGACTCGAACCAGGGACCTTGAGCATGTGAGGCAAGTGCTTTGAAGGTATACCTGAAAACAGCTCATAGAGATAACACGTTGATTCAAAACGGAATTCTAATATCAGGTTTTCCAGTCAAAATTTCACATGTTTTCGACATTTGATTAAAAAACATATGAATGCATAAGATAGAGAATTTTCTCAGCTGCAACATACTTAAAGATGGGCGAAAATCAAGCAGAAATAAGGAAGATGTTGATCAAAGAAGACGAGAATGTAGAATCAAGAATTACATAAAGGTCATGTCCCATAGAGAATACACGTAAAATGAGAAAAATTGACATTGTACCTTTAATCGTGAATTTAGACCATGATGTCGTCATCAAAATGAGTAACAATGAATAAGATATTTGTAGAGAATTGTCTCAGCTACAACATATCGAAATCTCAGCGAAAATTGATGAATAATAAGCGAGATAGTCTCGGTTAAAGGTAAAAAATATGACGTCATTATTGAAAAAATGAAATTTTGACTTCACCTGAGAATATGACGACGTTCCGACTGCTCGACCCTCAATTTTTTTCGTGAATTCAAATCTCCATTTCATAGGCTTTCAGAAAATGCAAAAAAATTGGGGGGTCCCCATGCTATTTAACGAGCTATGGCAGATTTCAAAAGGGCATGTTTTTGCATGTTTTTACGTTATTTGCCCCATAGACGCGCGCACGGATTTTGAACTTTGACGCGCGCGTGCGGCCTTATGAGGAGTTGAAATCGACTTTCAATTGTTGTGAATGGTTAAGAAAAGTATTAGGATCGCAAATCAAGTGAAAAAACGGTGTTTTTACGTTTTCTTTGGTGTGCGCGCGCAAATATGGCGCGCGCGGACGCGGACGCGCGCAAATTTTTGAAATGCTTAAAATGGCCTGAAACGTGTGCAAAATGAATATGAGTCGATTCTGAGCATTTTTAATTTTTGCGCGCGCGCTGACGCGCGGACGTACGCGTACGTGCGCGTCTAAGTGAATGAAATTATTCAGATTGATATGAATATTCATCATGCTAAGTATGAATGAGAAATGACATTCCGTTAAGAAGATATGATCATGAAATGATATTTACAAAATGGCGCCTGGATGACGTCACGATGATCTGATGAACTTGAAAATGAGTAAAAAACCGAGATCTCGTAAGGACTGATAATTCATGAAAATTTGACAAAAAATGACAGGGCCAGTTCTGAGATTTCGACTGCACAAAAAATGGGAACCAATAAAGAGAATAATTAATAATAAAATAATAATAATGAAAGAAAATTCTGACGAAATTAAAAGGTGATCTGTCAAAGATGACAGACCACCTAACGAGAATAGAATTCGTCATAGACTCGTGACGAATTAGGTGGTCTGTCGACGTCTTTTAGGTTTTGACACGGACAGTGAGAAAGTCAATGGTAAAGACTATTTATCAATATTTACGTCTGAATAGGGGACTAACATAAGAGAAATTCGACGTTTTGATATCGCAGTATAATGAAAGGTTGAACAAATGGTTTATTTCACGTAAACGAATCAGATGTTCAATAGGGTTGTACATAAACTATTGTGCACTGCATTGCAATTGTCATAACGGGCCAAAATCAGCAGTTTATTTCATTGACTGTGACTGTATATGTAATTATATAGTTAAAGAGGATAGTAATATAACATGTAAAAAGAAAGCAAAAGGAAAAATTTTCCCACCTTCCCTCCGGGACTCGAACCAGGGACCTTGAGCATGTGAGGCAAGTGCTTTGAAGGTATACCTGAAAACAGCTCATAGAGATAACACGTTGATTCAAAACGGAATTCTGATATCAGGCTTTCCAGTAGTCTAGATTCTGGACTCTTTTTATGAAGTTTTATATTCCCCGAAACAGCTGCCAAACTCACTGTACACG